>NDGN011510400.1:1819-13115 GCA_002564285.1 Tympanoctomys barrerae
GCTTCCCTGGCAAGTGCAAGGGCCTGAGTTCAATCCCCAGTTCCAAAAAAAAAAAAAAAAAGGCAGGTCACGGGCCCTCGACTGCTGGTGTAATGAACGTGGGTCACACAGAGCACAGACGTGGCCCACTTGTGCAATAAGTGAGACACATCTCACTCAGTACAGAGAAATAACATTTAAATAATTTTTTTTTTTTTGGGCAGAACTGGGGATTGAACTTGGGCCCTTGCGCTTGCCAGGCAAGCGGTTATTCTACTGAGCTATCTCCCTGGCCCCCTAAATAATTTTTTTTTTTTAACCAAGTAAAAAAACCTCACAGCCTGAATTAAATAGTAAGGGTGTTTTCCAATTCTCTTCCTTGTACAACCACACACGTTTTGGTCAACACAATATAGTCCCTTAATACTCATTAAATTCTGCACATTGAAGACTTTTGATAACTGGTTGCTCTTAACTTCTTGGCTGAATAATTTGCATGGTAGGCCATGCAGGAAAGCAGCTGGTCATTTAATAATTGTGTATTAAGAAACACATATAACATTTCTGAGCTTCAGTTTGATCTGTAAAATGGGATGTGGTAGCTGTGAGGAGCTAAGTAATACAACATGTAGATGTAGAACATTGTTCGCTACTCAAGAAACTACAGCAATTATGCATGACCCTCCACACATACACATTTATGCATATATCCAGCTGCCTCCTTCTTGGCCTCCTTTTCTAAGGAAGTGGCTGCCTGTGGAGGCTGGGCTTGGGGCATCTCTGTTGCTTGGTAAAGAACATAGGAAACTACTGATCTCTTGGCTTTACAGGGAGGGATTGGATGAAGTGGCCCCCAAGGGACTGGCAGTCTCAGCCAGACTAAGGCTCTGATGAAAGAGACAGCTGGCCACCAACTACAAATGTCTTGTTTGGAAAGGGCCTGCTCCAAGGTGCTCAGGAACAAAGGCTGGGGGCTCCTTCTGTGCCAGAAAGCAATGAGGACACAGGAGGCATTTGGGATTGAGAGAAGGGTACTGAGATTATAAACCCAAGAGACTGAAAAGGCCACACAGTAACAAATTCAGACTGGTCCAGGATGTGCTTGCCATTTGGCTGCAACCAGAATGGTGGAACGAATTCTGAGACCAGAATTGTGAAAGAATTCAGTTTGTTCCTGTTCAATCCCTTGTACAAAAAAAAAAAAAAAAAAAAAAAAAATTCAGTTTGTACACTGAGATACCATGGTACTGTGCTTCCTTGTACGTGTGTGTGGCTGAAAAAAAAATGGAGCTGCAAAGTAATATGGTAAAAGAAGGTATGTTAAAAAAACTTAAAATGATAGCTTTATCTATTTGAATTTTTGAGAGTAAAATGGGTTTTCACTATGAAGTTCAGGCTAGTCGTGAACTCATGTTGTAGTCCAAGCTGGCCTCAAACTCTCAGCATTCCTCCTGCCTCAGCCTCCTAAGTGCTGAGATTACAGGCATGCACCACCACATCTGGCCTTATGATAGTGATTTTGTTTTATTTTTTATATTTTTGGTTTTTTGAAGTAGGGTCTTGCTATGCAGTTCAGGCTAACCTTAACTCACTATGTAGCTAAGGCTAGCCTCAAACTCACAGTGATTATCCTGCCTTAGCCCCCCGAGAGTGGAGATTACAGGTGTGCATCACCACGCCCATCCACAACAGCTATTTTTTTTAAAAAAAAAAATACATGTGGCAGTTTTAGGGAAAGTGTCATAGTTTAAGCTTATAAATAAAAAATGTTGTCTTCTAGTTTTGTTTTTACCATTAACCAGCTGCTTGATCTTTCAAATTTATTTAATCTCTGTAACTCTTTCTTCATTCTTACAATGGGAAATGATCACCTGCTGGGAAAATTTCAAAGCTATTGTGAGAATGAGTTAAATGAGGTAAGACACGAGGAAGCTTTGAAAAATGCCCTAGTGCTGTGCAAACTGAACCCGAGAGACTTACCACTGCCAAGGACAGGAGAGAGCTACCCTGTACAGAGTGGGCTTTCTCCCGTGGTGAAAACTCCAGACCCTCGGCCTTCATTTTCACACTGAGTTCTCACAATGATCACAAGGTGAACAGGACTATCCCTCTCCCCCCCCCCCATCATTTATTTATTTGGTACAGTGTCTCCCTATGCAGCTTGGACTTGTAGTGATCCTGTCTCAGCCTCCCCAGAACTGGGATTACAGGCATGTGCTACAATACTGGGTCTTGGTGGCTGGCACAGCCTGGCTGGCATGGCATGTGGTACCAGTACTGGGGATTGAACCTGGGTCCTTGTACTTGTCAGGCAGGTGCTTAGACCAATAAGCCATCTCACAGCCAAACTTCTTCATTCTTGGGGAAGGACTATTGCTACCTCCTAAGATGCCACAGGGAGCACAGCAGGAGCCCAGGTCAAGAAAGAAATAGGAACAGTGCACAAGCCTACTACATCGGCTAACAGAGATCGTGTATAGAGTGAGGAACTCATACAGCAACTTTGGATATCCACAATTCCAGAATTTATGGCCTAGACAGAATTAACTGAGCTGCCAGTGGAGGGCTTGGGCAGCAGGTTCTTGTAGCTTGCTGGTAGGAACGTCAATAGGCAATTTATGTGAAAACCTAGAGGAGGTACACACCCTTTGGCTCACTAATTTTAGTTCTAGAAATGTATCTTACCAAAAAAAGAAGAATCGTTGCAGTTTTACCTAGGAAGGTATTTGCCTAGAAAAAAACCCTGGAACTTAGGTGTCCAATATGGGATTAAATAATGTATACATGCCCAGCAGACACAATTTTATACAGTCATTTAAAATACTGACATGTGGAAGAAATATTTAGTGGCCTGAGATATATTCAGGGTATACTAAGGGAGAATGCAGGTTATAAAACCTGGCTATTTTCTTTTTGCTTCTCTGATTTGTTGAATTTTTCTTAATAAACATGTATTCTGTTTGCAAAGAGAAAACTGACCTTCTAAATGTCATTTTTAAAAAGCAAAAACAGGAGGCTGATGGGAAGGATATTCTGTCCTGGAGGGTCACACAGAAGGAGGAAACCAGACAGAGCTCGGATCAGAGGCCACTGCAGGTGGCAAATCTGTTCATAGGAGCCCTGAGGCTCAGCGCGCTGGGGCTCTACCAGACCCCATCCCTCTGTAGAGAGCAAAGGCAGCAATAATTCTATTCCTGCCACTTTCCCTGAGCATTTCCTGGAATCAAAAATCCTGGTTGAGCTAACCTCCACCTCCCTGTGGAGAAGATGGGCACAGCATGCCGCGTGTCCTTGGACAGGAGCCTGTGAGCCCTCAGGGAGGGAGAAACCCTGAGTGTCAGATGCTGGAGGACAAAGAGGGCTGTGAGTGGCCTTGGAGACACTGAGGCTGAGCCAAGAGAGGGGGCATCCTGGACTAGAGGGCCAGCAGGCCCACGTGCCCGATGACGGGCCACCCTTGCTGCTGAGTGAGGAGGTAGAAGCTTTGCAGTGCTGCACAAGTCTTAGCCAAAGGAGTGGCTTGGTCAGCCCTGTGTCCCAGAGATAGTCCTCTGATGGCCACGTGGGACACCTAAAGGAGGTGGCTCCATACCAGCCACTTCTCAGGGGATGTGTGTGGGGTTCACATGGGCGGACAAGCTGCCCCAAGTGTGTGCCATAAGAAAATGGAGAGCTGAGTGTGGTGGCACACGCCTGTAATCCTAGCTCTTGGGAGGTTGAGACAGGAGGTTTGCTGAGAGTTCAAAGCCAGCCTGGGCAGCATGGTGAGACTCGGAGTCAGAAAACAAAAACAAAATGAAATAGAAAATGGACAGAAGCTCTCATTTATGGAGTGGCTACTAAGTGCTATTAGACACATTACCTCTTCTAATCAGTAAAAATCAATTTCCTCTAGCTAGTTTCAGAGAGGCCTAGTGGCTCACCCAAGGCCACGCAGTAACATCTTACAGAAGCAGCATGGAACCCAGCTCACGTGCCTCAGAAACCCCCATCCACATGTTCACGTAGGGGAGTCTGAACCCACATAGGTGTGAGGGAGAAGCTACCCTGTCTGACTTAGATTGCTGGAGGAAGAACTACCTTCTCTACTCTGAGATTAAGATTAAAATATGAATATTGATATAAAAACCATGAGCCAAAGTTGTATTTCTGTGATTGAGACAGCGGCTTATTTCAATGTGCCTGCGGACAGGGAGCTGACAGCTGTGAGAAGGTGTGAAAGTGTCTGTTCTACAGGAGTCTACCTGGCTCCTGCTCACCTCGTGTGCTTGCTCTCCCTTCATTGCACTCGGAAGTGTTTGGCCAGAAACTCAAGCCAACTGTGAATTTGCCCCTTTCAATCACACAGGCTCTAAACAAGCTCAATTTGTCATTTAAAAATCAAAGGTTTAGAAGCTTTACAAAGGGCTTTGAAATGAGCCCATTCAGTTATAACATTTTGGCACTAAAGAAAAAAGATAAAATTTTCAGAATTTCTTCAAGAGGCACAAAATCACATTGTTATACAAGGAGCCTAATGTTTCCTGCAGGTGAGGAGGAAGCGTGTGCCGGGCATCCTCATGCCAACCTGGCACAGAGCAGAAGTTGAATGCAATTTGTCAACATTCTTTGCAACCCAGGTCTGGAAGGGGCATGTTCCAGTGAAGCACCACATCCTCCCTTAGAAAGCGACGACTAGGTGGCATACTTGCCATTTCTTCTTGTTCCTAATTTTGAACAAGTCAGACTTCAAAGGAGGCCAACCTCTAGCAGAACTTGACCACCTCGCTCCATTTACCCAGAGAAATATACCTCCACCTTTCTCTTTTTGTTGCTGGGCGGAAGCAGAGCAGGTGTGGAATAGAGCCACGCTATAGGATCTAGGTACAATTATTTGCCAGTGGTCACACAGATATCCTGCAAACTCCTCTTTCAGAGGCTTTGAAATCTGCAGCACAAATGAACAAGGGACAGAGAAGGGGCCCTGCTCAGTCATATTAGAGATGGACCCGCCGCATACCACAATGACCTCTCCACAGGTCGGCCCCACATTTTCTATTTGCAATTCAAACCCAAGGCAAGAGCAAAGAGGGCAAGATTGGGTTCTTGATTATATCTGGGAGGTCACCATTGCTATGCAGAGTTAGAGGAGGCCAGGTGGCAACCCAGTACATTTGAAAATTGGATCTTTGTTGGGAACTGCCTCAATTTCACAGCAAAAACCAAACTTGAGATGCCTGTACTCGACGCATCTAGGCAGCCAGACAGATAGGTTCCATGTGTAGGGGAGGGGCGGTAAGGAAGGGGAAGAGAAAAGCCAAGGAAATATTTTCCACTGCAGCGCGAGAGGTCAGGCGAAGCCAAATCCTAAATTAGTTCAAGAAAGGGAGCTGGAGAGCGCCAGAGACCCCGGGCCTGCATGTACTGAACAATGCTAGAGTTTCAATTACAAAACAGCTCTTCTAAGAACAACTGCAAAATATCAAGTCTGTGGAAATCTGTAAGACCGAAGGGGGGAAAAGTGAAAATTGAAAAGGGTGCACTAATAGATCTGTCAACAGTCCAATGGTGACAAGCCACATTTCTATAAAATGCCTTCACCGTTTGTGTCACCTGAAATGTACTGACACTCTCTATAGAACATTATCTCCTGAAGCTATTCTTGAAAAGACTGGCAGGGGGAAGAGAAGGGGAGGGAAAAAATAGGCTTTAGGTACTGTCAAGGGATGGAAAGGGAGGTAGTGTGGAAGAACGTGATCTAGATTGTTTAAACGAATCTCGGAATGAACACATTTAAAAAGCTGGGCTCCACAGTTGCTGCAGAAAGGGATACCTATCATAGAAAGGGGCTTTGTGGAAGGACAGATGCGGAGGTGAGGTGATAGCCCAGGCTCCGCGCTCCGCAGAGAGTAAACTGACCCATGAGGGCACATGTGTCCACTATCTTCAGGGGGACTCCTGTCTTTGCTTACCTTAGGTGACATGTTAACCAGGCAGAGCCTACTACCTAGACACAGAGGAGGGAAAGCCCTCGCGCTTGCCATATCTGCAATCTAAGTCAGCTCTGTGTGACCCGGATAGGAGATAAATACATTCAGTGATGTGAATAACATCTAAGTAAAGAATCCCACCTGCCAGCATCTTGCAGGGTGCAGGAGACTACAGAGAAGGGCTACCTGGATTTACATTACAGGATGTGGATCTCAGCGCTTAAGAATTCACTGTCGGCCGAAACTAAGAATTTAAATGCTTAGTCAGAGCAAATTATTTTCCAATTAAAAGAAAGGAATCAATTCCTTCGACCATTTCAAGTTAATTAGAGGTCCTTTCTGACTTCATAGAACTGAAACTGCTTTCAATAAAAAAAAAGAACACAAAAACACAAAACCTGCCAAGATAGACCAAGGCCCTGATTAGAACGGTACATTTGGGGGCACTGGGATAATGAAGTAAGTGATACCACACAGCTCTTGGAAAATAAAACACTTGTTTTAGGAAGGCAGCACAAAGTACTGTAGTGGGAAGTACCCAGATGCTGGGAGTCATGGATCTGGAATCTAATTTTGCCTCTGCTCGGCTCACACACTGTGGCCTTGGGCTATTACGTTACCTCTTAGACGTTAGTCTCTTAATTTGTGAAATGGGAATAATACAGCACAGAGATTCAGACTGGGGGAATCTCATCCAGGAGGCAGCCAGTGTACCTTCACACAGTTTTATCAATAGTCCAAGAAGACACACTGCTCAGACATAACCTGCTGGCCTCCTCTTGTTTAATCCAGCTCGGTGGGAGAGCCTGCAGCACCCTCCTCCAGCCCACCTGCGGTGCAGTATGTGTGGGAGCTGTATGCCTCGAGGAACCAGGGCAGTCCTTTCCCTGGAGCTCCTTGGTGTGGGCCACCCCTGGCCTTGGGGTACAGGGTTCCTGGAGGAAGGGGTGGTGCCAGGATGGGGTGGTGCCAACTTCTGCAAATGCCTTCAAACCCCAGGCCTAGTGGGGCAGAGAAGGGACAGACCGAGAGTGGTGACTCTGAACTTGCTTGCCTTTGTGGGTTTAAGCCACAGTCTTAATGTTATTTGAAGACAGTTTTTTGTCTGTGAATATTTATAACAGTGTGAAAACTCCCGGACAGCTGGTAATGCATTTTGAAGTGTGCTAACAACACTGTATCAAACAGCCCTCTATTGATCACATCCTACTTTTTTGTGGCCACGCATTTCATACACGGTGCTTATACATTTTGAATAAGAACTTCAAGTACCTTTTGCTTCAAGCGGTTTTTCACCTCTTTTATTCCCATTTTTGCATGATCTTTTGCCTGCATGAAAAATTAATTTAAGTTAAGATTCCCTTTCTGTTTCCAGCAGGGACTATGCTTGATTTCAGTCCGTCGTGAATCACCTTCTCTGATTACTAGAAAAAGGGAAGGAAAAATGGGATCATCAAGTCGAAAACATAATGGCTATGAAAACAAATACAATGGTAAAAGGTTACAAAAAAATCCCTTAAAGGGGCTGCAGAGACTTTATTTTCTGCATTCTGGTGGCAGAGATTTTTTTCCCCCTCTTCTTCTGCTCTCTATAATTATTTATCTCAGCAGCCTGCTGACAGACACCAGTAAGAGTAGGACAGCAGCTTCATTGGCTGCTAGATTCAGAACATCCATTACATTTCACTGTGGCAGGGACTCATGTCCAGTTTTCTGCTCAGGCTGGACAGCCAGAACAGATACATTTGCTACATTTCCTTGGCGCACCTCCTGAACCTCACGTATTCTTTTTTTTTTTTTTTTTGCAGAACTGGTAATTGAACTCAGACCCTTGTGCTTGACAGGGAAGCACTTATTCTACTGAGCCAACTCCCAGGCCTCCTGAACCTCATGTAGATACACACCCTGGCTTTTATTTTATGCCATTTTAGACCTGTTTGTTCTGTTGGCAGCCACTTATTCTGTTTCAAGAACTGCTATTTAAGCACAGAGAGGA
Source organism: Tympanoctomys barrerae (assembly GCA_002564285.1). Lineage (NCBI taxonomy): Eukaryota > Metazoa > Chordata > Mammalia > Rodentia > Octodontidae > Tympanoctomys > Tympanoctomys barrerae. The sequence continues at coordinate 9,764 of NDGN011510400.1, forward strand.
CTAACGATTAAAAAGGAAAACAAAACTATCTCACTTCAGTGGCTCAGGGTCAAATTAGCACGAGAAATCACAAGGAAAAAAATTCTTGAGGTTTGTAAAAGATGGAGCACCAGGCACTGATGGGTTCTCCTGTCTTCACTCTGCTGTGGGCACGAGTCTTACAAGTAATGTAAGACTTCCTACAGGGCAGCAATGAGAGACAGAATGAAGAATTTGGGACAGAAATTAAGGGGCATTCCCACCACCGCATTCTTCAGCAGCCTGCTAAGATAGACAAAGGATGCGGACGCACAGGAAAAGTTGGTCAGGCCACGCCTCTGGGCTTCCAGAATGCATGGAACAGCCTTTCATTTTCACCAAAAATGAAAACAGCCCCATCTCTTTATTGCAGTGACTGTGAGCAGCAACACCTTAAATTTAAAATGTCACTGACCTGGTCATAAAATATCAAAGCCAAGTGGAGTCTTGAAACATTGAGACCATTGGGACACGGGGCAGCAGCCTGAGTCTCCTATGCAGCAGAGGATCAGGCGTATTTAAGAGGCTGGTTGTGCTAAGGAATCGATCTGTTTGCATCCCGAGACCAAGGCTGGTACTTACGAACTTGTAGACAGTCTTCATGGCCGGATTGGCTTTTGTTTTTACAGTATTCAGAATTGCTCCGCTTCCTTTCTATAATAAAGAATGTCAATCACTGGCAGGGCGGAAGATAGAGAAGGCCAACACCAGCAAAGACCTTTTCACTCTCATCAAGTCAGGTGACATTCCAAGGTATGGGAGGCGAGCAGAGAAGCAGCCCAGATGGTTCCCAGGCCATGGCATGGATAGTTGGGATTGTGGCAGAACTGCTCAGGGGTAGGTGTGTGTGTGTGTGTGTGTGTGTGTGTGTGTGTACGTGTAGGGGAGTAGATGCACTTGGGGATGAGGACTGTGACAGGTAGCTGAGGGGAGACACTAGGTTTAGTACCCGGTGTGGTACCTGTCCCCTGTCCCAGGCTGTCTAAAGTAAGGGTTTTCTCCTAGTCACAGTCACAATTTTCAAGAGTTGCTAGTTATCATGGACAATGTTTAGGCGAATTTTATAACCACTGACTTTCCAGCTGACACCAATCTGGGGCAGAAAATGGGGTCCAGATCAACAAGAGCTATCTGGAAACACACTACCCTCACCCTGGGCAACTTCTTTTCCTCACCTGGCAACTTCCTTTCTCACCTGGGTTTTCTGTTTTAAAAACTCTCTCTGGTAGGCTGCCTTAACATCTAAATCTTGAGAGTAAGAACGAATGAGTGGCTGTCAATGTCAACTGGAGCTGCAGAAGAAATCCTCCACACCAGTGTCTTGCTCACATTCTTTAGGAAGCGGGGAGGAAGGTGCAGAGGGATTTTCCACTACCTACAACAGGCAGTGAAGGCAGCTGAGGCCACTTTTCCAGAGCTGCCTGAGAGCCTGGTCTTTGGTCTCCTCTTTGTGGCTGGGTGTGTTAGGGCTGTTAGGTTCCAAGGCCTGAGGCCTGGAGCCAAGGGAGGCCTGATCCTTTCCTGAAAAGACTTCTGTCTGGCCTGGACGTTGGCCTCCCTACAGTAAATAATGCCAGAGCAGGTGGTGTGGCTGTGCTCAGGGGTCTTGGAGACACAGAAGGTAAAGGGAGATCTCACAGCAAGTGACATTGGACCTAATCCATGAAGGATGAGGAGAAGTGGGGGACAGGAGCATATGATATGATATCCTTAGGGCACGTAAGCAAAGCATGGAAGCTAAAAAGCCATGGTATATTTTGGAAGTACCAAGTGGTAAGCGTACAGTGCTTATAGTATCCTGGGAGAAACAGAAAGTGAGGCTGGCAGGCCAGATGGGGACAGATCACGAAGGGCCCGGCATAATTAGGTAACAGGGCTACATGCTGGAGGGTTTTAATCAAATGCCTTACATAATCAGATTTGGGGTGGCTTGGAAAGTTAATCCAACCGATTTGAGTGGAGAGAGACTAGAACCAGTGGGTATATAACTGCAGAAGAGACAGCAATGCAATTGCTGGCTTTAACTTTTAGCACAGTTTTTGGTAACTGTTTGCATTAGAAAATTTGAGCTTTAATTAAAAACATTACAATTTGACCTAGAAAGCATTTTGTGTTGTAGGACAATAGGAAATTTTCACCCACTCATTTATTCCATAATGCCTTCCAAAATTACTCAGTATCCTAGTTAAATGGTCCTTTGGAGTATTGAAACTCCCTTTATCAATCAATCAACAAGTCCTTATTGCTTGTCCCTGATTTGCCAAGTGCTGTGTTTGGCCATAGGAGAAGAACAAAGGCAGTCTTTCATCAAAGAATTGCTTACTCTCGGCCAACTGCAGCCACTTCCAAGGGACCTGCCTTGGCACAGTGCTCTTGGCCCCGAAGCAGGAGAGAACACTTATCGCATTATGCTGGAGTTGCCTGTTTACGTGCTTGTGTCCCCAACAAGATGGGGAGCTTCCCCAGGGCGGGCCTGTGTGCTGCTCCCTGTGTGTCCGCAGTACTAACATAGTGTCCAGCACACAGTAGGACTCCAGCACGTAATCAATTATAAGTTCATGGAAAGGCAAGCAAGAATTTCAATTCTTTAGAGTCTCAGCAAGCCTAAGCAACTGGCTTCTGCCCCAAGAAACTGTTCACACCAACTGTGAGATGAAGAAATCTCTCAGGGATGCGTTCTCCATCTTCCCAGGAGCCCCTGCTGTGATAGCTACTGTGGAGCAGCAAGGGAGGGACACACTTGTTTTCCCCATGATGATGACAAGCACACTGGCCCTAAAAGGAGATCCCAGAAATGGTCTAGGATGGCAACATTCTGCTTGCTGGCCTTGGCTGGCTTCCTGGCCAGGAAGAGGCCTGTCTCACTTCCTTTTTCTCTCTATACCCAGAAAGGTTGGACCATCCATCCTTCTAGTCTCTTCCTGGCAAGAGAACAGCCTGACTTGAAGACAAAATCATCTTCAGCTGAGAGAAGGAAGAGCTCTAGGCCTGACTGCTTTATAAGTGGTTGTGAGCAAAGGACAGCCAAGAGGCCAAGAAGGCGGCCAGAAGGCTCTGAACAGGGCGCACTTACCCGGACCGTGGAGAGCCACTGATGGTACAGTTTATCACTGCCTAGGGGAAAGAGAAGTCGGAGAAGCTGAGGATTAAAGAGTTCTTCAAATTGCTTTCAGCATGCAGGACAGGAAAGTTCAGTGAGGAGAGTGGCCTGGAGGTTCCCACGTCCCACTCTGAAGGAGGCAGTAGTGAATCATGGCCACAGTTTTCTTTCCAAGTTGTCTGCATCAGTGCCCTGATTACAGACCGCTAGCTGCCAAAAGGAGCGAGGATAGAC
>NDGN011510402.1:364-11009 GCA_002564285.1 Tympanoctomys barrerae
TTATCCTGAGACCCTATACCTCAGATTGTAGATCCCTTGTCAGTGTCAGCCATGTGGATGAGTCATGGCTATGTTTAAAATATAAAGTAAGTCATATAACTAATAAATGAAAATACATTAATATATACAAATGTATTTTATAAATCAAATTATCTACTGAACTAGTGCAAATAAATTCATTGAATAAAGTAGAATTGACAAGCATATGAGTTATCAATATTTTTAAATTTAACTAGGTTTCACAAAATTGATTTCAAGAATTCTGTATACTGTTTCTAAGTTTATCTATTTATCTATCTTCCTAGTTATTTTCAATCTGAGAATAAAAGAAGACAAAAAGCAGCACTAATTCAGCAGTGAAAGATACAGCATGAAGTACTGTATTTGGGGGAAGTATTGTATTTGGGGGAAGTCTGTATTGCACAGGCCAAGAACTTGTTTGAGGCTGTGGGGCTTGGGTGGCCAAAAGATGGTTACCTAGCAACAATCCCTCCTCCTAAGTCTCTTGCTTCAAGAATCAGATGGATACGTCAGCAAATTGATTTCTAGTTTGCAGGATCAAAAAAAGAACAATGCAACATTGTGGTAGGGCATGGTTCTCAATCATAAGAAACTTGCAAGGTTTTCTATGTATGGGATCCACTTTTCATCTGGGGATATGAGAAGCTTATCTAAATAAGCGAATAATGGTTAAAGAGTTGTTTATCTTAAGAAAATGAGGAAAATGAAAATTTTGATTAATAACATTTATTTCAGTTTATAAAGCATGTAATGAAGCAGTTACTATAATTGTACTAGCTCTGTGCAAAAAGTGATCTTATCACAATATGTCCTCAAAGAGACAATTAACAGCAGTTTGGAGTTTTGGGATACCATAGTCTAAATAATCAGAGCAGGTTTGAGACAGCATTTTGCCATATGAAGGTATGCAGATTGATGAAATGCTAATGTATATATATATATATATATATATATATGTAACACACTGATGTTTATAACAAAAACGTTCAACCATATGTTAGCAAACACAACTAGAAAACACACAGGCACGAAGCACACACTATATATTTGGTCTCCCTTAAAAGGCATCACACATAAATGACTCCCTGTCTCTCTTCTAATGAATGCTTACTCCTTGGGACAAATACCACCAGGTGCACGCACAACTGAGAGAGCAGGTGATCTGAATGAGGCAGAGTGATAAAGATGCGATTACAGACTCTGCCAGTGGAAAGATTAAATGCAGCAAATTAGTTTGTGTGTTTTCATAGCACAAAGATATAAGGGATAAAAAAATCTGTTAGAAGAATGCTAAAATGCCAAGTGTGTGGGAGCAAGCAGAAAGGGAAGGGAAAGGAGAGACTGTGGTTTATAAAATTTTCCATGATGCAAAGGACTCAAGCCAATTTCTCCCCAGACACAGGGCTGACGCCCAGGGTGGCTGCTTGCCAATGTGCAGGAAGCTGCCACTCGTACAGTAGCTTTCAGAGACTTCCCTAGGGTCCCCTCCTCCCTTATCATAACACACTCTGAATGTCATTTCCTCGTTGAGGTAGAGCAATGGAGTTCTTTGTGGAGCAGTAAGTGACAGTTGGAGTCACAGCCTGAGTTCTCTTCTTTATAAATTTCCCAACGTTTTTGAGAGGCATACTCTTTGGTCATCACTCCAGAGAGTGTCAATCAGAAAAAAAGGAATGTTTTCCTCTACAGCAGCCAATAATAAACGATGATATTTTAGATTTTTGGCCTGATTCTTGTAATTGTTTTTCATAGATCTTTTAGAAGTCAGGCCCTTGAATCGTAAGTATCATTCCAGAACTAGTCTTATTACTCTGAACACAGAAGGGATTCTGCCCATCTCTTCCTAAGTACTTCAGCTGGTCATATGTCAGATTTCAACAAGTAGATACCAGTATGAGCACAGAATTTGTAAAGTATTTATCCAAATGGTTACTAGAATGTAAAGCATTATGGTAGGATTTGGTTATATCATTTCAAATAGATAATTTTAAGTGAATTTTCTATAACTATTATATACATAAAATATTTTAAGGAATAGTTTAGGAGACAAGAAAACACATTTTCACGTTTTATAATGGGTCATATGATACAGAATTTTAAATTATTTTTTTAAAATTACCTCCTAAAATTGTATTATTCATTTTTTTTTTTACTCATCTAGATCATCAGGGGATTTTTGTACTAGGAACTGAGAAGGGTCAATTTCAGGGTGCATCTCTATGTGTCTCTGAGACCCCTAGGATAGCCAAGCTAATATCGAGTAGTCCAACAGTTAAAATCATTGATGAGTGTGTGCTTAATCCTCAAAAGAGGAGGGAGAAAGCTAGGAGGGCGAGGAGGAGAGGCTTAACTGGGTGGGTGGGGGTGCTGATTTCAGCCCTGTAGCGTCAGGATTGCGTCAATTCGGGTTTCAGCCACGTCTGGAGTCTCAGAGACGAGCTTTTCAGAAGAGCCAAAACAGGAACAGCAGTGGCAAATCACTGTGCGAGGGCGAGTGGACCTCCCTCTCTGCCTCCTCCCTGCTCCAGACGCAGGTCCCCTGGGCTCTGCGCTGTTGTTTTCAGCACTCCGAAAAGCTGCGCTTCAGATCCAGGCAAGTGAATCAAGCCAGGGAGTTTTCCATTCAGCACCTCGGACAGAGCACGCAGCAAAAAAATGGCTCCGATCTCTACCAGCCGGGAAGATTTCGGTAAGCAAGTTACTCAACTTACAGCTGCGGTTGTTCCTTGATTACTCCAAGGCGAACTGTGGTTTATTTTTCCCCCTATTAGACGTTGAATACAGATTTAAGGTAGTTAATTTGAAAGAAAAGTCAGAACAGTAAACAGTCTATCAGGGCTTAGTTCTGTATTCTCTCCCTTTCTTGCTGTCTTTCTCTTTAAATTGCCTTCTGTTAGGCGATTTTTTTTCCCTGCAGAAGTTCCCCTACGTGCAGGTAGCTCTGTAAATTGCAGCATGAGGTGAATTAAGGAAAAAGCGTCTGTTGTTCACATGTTGGTTTCATGAAATTTGTAGGCGATTCTGATTTGTAGGAAATCTCTGTTTTATTAGGAGGAGGGAAATGTGTCTCTGGTTACATAAGAGTTTAGTCTGGCATGAAATAACTTCTATACTGAGGATGTGAAAGATATACTTTATTAGAGAATGTACCATGTATTTCATTCTGTTGAGATGACAGAAGCCGGAGAAGGAAGGAAGCATTACAAGATACACAGCTAACTGACAGCCGCTGGAAACTTGAACTAAGGCTCCTGCTTCCCAATTTAGTTTTCCTTTTCTTATACTTAATGCTTGAATCCAGAGATCTCTACCTATATTTCAAATTGCATGCACTTTGTAGAATAAATAAATAATATTTTAGGTCCAATTATGTGTCAAAGGCCTGATCTCACAAGTATCTTTTAAAAGCAGATTGTTTTTCAAAGTTATGTATATAGATGAGTAATAAAGATTATTAAAATGAATATTATTAAAATAAATACAGTGAATGTGATCTTTGCTCTCAAAAGCTTAAGCTCTTATTGATAGAGAACAGGGTAGTTGCAGTTCATCCCATGATACTTTGAATGTTTTTTTATTTGATGTAGGTATTAAGTAGAAGGAATTTGTTATCTTATATGTATTAAGCGTGTTGCTTTCACCTCTTTTCATTTAGGTGATTGGGCTGATTTTCTTGATATTTTATTCAGTTCTTAATTTGAAATCAGAAAAATTTAGGTACTTAGACATATCCAGAGACTGTGCTAGTGAAAACATGGTTTAGCATTGGCTATCAGCATACTTAGATGAGATTAATTTTCAGTTGCTTTTATTGTTCTTCTCACATTTCCTGCAAAATTACCGCTGTTCATGACAGCTTGTGCTTCCGGACTGTACATGATCAGAGTCCAGAATGGGAGCATACATGTTTTCCCACAAAGACTTAAATTGAAAGGAAAACTGAAGAGGTAATACTCAGTTTAACTGAATATATATATATATATATATTCAGTTTAACTGAATATACATATATATATAATTTCCTGTTTATTTTATCTTTAGATGTTTCAATTATTTGCTATCATCACACTACAGAGATTTTATTGTAATTTTTTGCTTTTGACCTCATTTATATACTTATTGTTCATTTAATTCTGTATTCTTTGAAGTCAGTTTTTGCAATTACAAAGTAGATAGGCAAAATCTTTCAGAGAATAGGGAAGTGGGAGCAACAAAAGATTGATCTTCTCAAAGTTAAACAAGTCTTAACTCTTGGGTGACTCTGACTTTTAACATTTTTATTCTCTATTTAAAATAAAATGAGTTAGGGGCTGGGAAGATAGCTCAGTGGCATAAGTGCCTGGCAAGCACAAGGTCCTGAGTTTAATCCCTGGTACCAAAATAAAATAAAATAATAAAATAAAATAAAATGAGTGAAAATAGAATAAAGTGTAGGTACTATTATATTAGTTGTGTTTACTTTATGTTAAATATTACTCACTTCTGTACTTGGTCCAGATGAAGCAATGCTGCTTTACTTATACAGTGTTAATCTTTGGCTTGAAAAATATGCTTACACCTGAAATATTACAAACTTAATGTACAATCAATATCACTTAATGTCAGTGATTTAATGTGCCCTTAGTCAAGAAAATGATGCCAATTTCAACTTGCTTACTACTAGCACGTGGAAATATGCTAGGGGAATTTATATATGGATAGAAATGAACTCTAGATTATCTCCATTCAGTGTTCGTACTACATGTTAAGGAATGATTTATTTACAATCATTGTTCTGCTTTGGTTCTATTTAAATTAAATTATATTTTGCATGATACAATGTTTGAGAAATGTTGGGTTTATACACAAAGATACTATAATATTAAAAATTATTTAATATTATCAACCTGTTTGATTTGTTTTTTGTTCTTTTTCCCCCTACTATACGTGCATTTCTTTCATAACTGTTCCATAGTAAGGATGGAAAATGTTAATTAATTGGTGACAATGAGAGATGATAGCCCATGTTTTAAAAAATTGTGTATCCAGTGAGTCATTATCTGCTTAAAACTTGAGTAAACAAAATAGTATAAACATTGTAAAATTTCTCAGTGTTTGAAGCATATGCATTTAATGTTCTACATTTAGTATGGAGTGATATATTACAAAACCTCAAAATATTTGTGAAAAAAGAAGAAATTAATCCAACCTTTCATGTTGTAGTTATCTCATATTATATGAGAAAACAAAGATAAATCAAGATTATTAAGCATCCCACTATGTCAGATAGAGGCCCAGCTTAGTCTTTTTCATTTCGTTTATGAAAAACTACCAAAATGAAGGAGTTTCTATCAGTTTCTTTCTTCTTTATAGTTATATCTTAAATATAAATGTGAAACGTGCACAGAAGTTATGCCCAGACCTGTTAGGAAGCAATTTAATCCATCCAACCTGCAGAAATTATTAGTTCTGTTATAGTTTTCCAATAGGCTTATATGTCTACTCTTCTTCTTTAATGTATGTTACTGGTCACTTTATTTTTCAGATGAAATCCCTGCAGTGGTGGGGATCTTCAGTGCATTTGGCCTCGTCTTCACAGTCTCTCTCTTTGCATGGATTTGCTGTCAGAGAAAATCATCCAAATCTAACAAGACACCTCCGTACAAGTTTGTGCATGTGCTCAAAGGAGTTGATATTTATCCAGAAAACCTAAATAGCAAAAAGAAGTTTGGAGGAGAAGACAAACATGAAGTAAAGAATAAGCCTGCTGTGCCAAAGAGTTCACTGCATCTTGATCTAGAGAAGAGAGATCTCAATGGCAATTTTCCCAAAACAAACGTCAAAGCTGGCACTACTTCTGAGCTGGAGAACGGGACCTCAAAGTTCTTTCTAGAAGGAGAGAAAGAAGCAATTTCTCCTGATAGCTTAAAGTCTAGCACTTCCCTTACTTTAGAAGAGAAAGAAGAGAAGCTGGGCATTCTCTTTTTCTCCTTAGAGTACAACTTTGAGAAGAAAGCATTTATGGTGAATATCAAGGAGGCCCGCGGGCTGCCGGCCATGGATGAGCAGTCTATGACCTCTGACCCATACATCAAAATGACAATCCTCCCAGAGAAGAAGCACAAAGTGAAAACCAGAGTGCTGAGAAAGACCCTGGATCCAGCGTTTGATGAGACGTTCACATTCTACGGGATCCCCTACACCCAGATCCAAGAGTTGGCCTTGCACTTCACCATCTTGAGCTTTGATAGGTTTTCAAGAGATGACACCATTGGAGAAGTCCTTATTCCTCTTGCAGGAATCGAATTGTCTGATGGAAAAATGTTAATGAATAGAGAGATTGTCAAGAGAAATGTTAGGGTAATTATTTTTGAGTGTTTTAATTATTTTACTTTAATGTGGTCTTTTGTGTCTAAGATTTTTATTAAAATGATAATTTTATGTATATCCTCTGTTAATTATTACTAATTATAATCAAATAGGAACAAAATAGTGCAATTGAAGATAAATTTATCCCACAACAGAAGTAATGAAAGCATTACAGTGGTATGAAATATACAGGCATTCTTTATGGATATCTAAATATCATTTATTTCAATTTTTTGTTAACTCGATTTGTGAGTGTTATGGCAGGAATTATGTGACTTAAAATATACATGAACATTTTTTAATCATAAGGAAGGAAACAAATGTTTTCAAAGGTGGCATGAATTAATTTAAAATTAAAATTAAATTTAAATCAATTCCTTTTGAGCATTTGGAAGTTGTATTCTTTATAAGAAATTGCTTTTCGAGGAGGTAACATCACATAATGCTGAATTATAAACTCCCCTTTTGGTGTTACATAAAAGCAAGTGACTTGCTCTCTTTTGTATTGATAATACTTGGTACTCAGGAATTATTGGAAACTGATAACATTAATTAAAATATTTAATCTTTTTCCACTTTAAATGCAGAACATGCTTGATCTAATGCTGGTATTTTAGAATAATGTCTGTTTGAGTTTCATAGTTCAATGAACAGAATATATGTAGTAATTTGTGTTTCCTTTAAAACTCATGCTATTTTAAGTCAGAAGATAACTTTAGACCGTTGGATGACGATCTCTTCTTCACTTGAAATGAAAAAATTAATTACAGCTAAATTCTGGAGACATTATATAGCTTCTCTGAGAAGTCAGATGACGAGTGGGAGTAAGTAACTGTCTTTTACTGTTACTCCCCTTGAGGTGCTAATTGATACAACAAGTCTGTGTCAGGTTTGTGGACATATACTTCAGCTCGGAGCTCTGTCCAAGTCATCTCTTTTACTTCTAAGTTCTAACTTAAAATACTTTCAACTAAGGTTTATACTTTGAGCTCTTATTCCTCTTACCTGATGTCTTTAAGTATAAATTAAATGTATGTATCACAGAAAAAGGACCTTATCGTATTGTCCAAAACCAACATATTAAAAAAAAAAAAATCCTAATCTTGTCTAGCATTGAAACTAAGATTTTTTCTTAGGTTAGAGACATGAAAGTAAAGAAGAGAAAAAGAACTTTTATTTTATTATGTCACTGAGCCGGTAGTATGGCAGAGGTCAGAGTTAATCTAATTTTTCCTGAATTCAAATTGTCAGTGGTAAAGGATTTGAAATCAAACCAAATTTAAAGTGTGGCATTCAATCTATACCCACCCATTCAAGTGTTAAGATTTTTTATTATTAATAGTTTCAAAGAGTAGAGATGGCACCAAAATGAAAACAAAAATAATCCTTGCGTGGAATAAAACATTGGTAACTAATGGGTGTGGCCAGTTCACTTCAAATTTTAAATTCTGCAGTACCTAAAAGCACCACAAGATGGCAAGAAGCACTTTGAGGCATGAACAAGCTGCAAAGCAGCCTTCCCTTACTCAGATTACTTACCATATAAAAATAAGAATGTAATTTTAAAAAAATTAAGTAGCAACAATATTACATTACCATAAAGCTTTTGATCAAAGAACAAATTTCAAAACTAAAACTAGTAATAGTAAGAGTAATTATGCTGCTTTTCTCTTTGTTTAGAAGTCCTCAGGACGGGGCGAGTTGTTGATCTCTCTCTGCTACCAGTCCACTACGAATACCCTCACTGTGGTTGTCCTGAAAGCGCGACATCTGCCTAAATCCGACGTGTCTGGACTTTCAGGTAAGAACGCTTTTGAAATACTTACCTGCAGTATTTCAATGGTTAGTGTACGGAAAACAATGGGGAACAACTACTCTTGTTTTACCTCTATATGCAATCACAAGTTATGCAATTATTTCTCTTTCACTTTTGAAAATAATAGTGCTCATCAAAGCTATGTGCAATAAGCTGGCATCTGCTTAGTCCTAAGATCTAAAACAACGCCATTACATGGCAAGCAGCTGATCAAACAGGTTGAAAAGTAGAGTGATACACGCGTACATGAAAGACCACTGGCAGAAGCACAGAGGAGAAAATAAAATTAAGTCCTAGAAGACTCTTTAAATTTTAGTGTTTCTAAAAACCCCACTTGCACTTATTCTTTTATTATTTTTTCTCTAATATATTATGGAAATATTTTAAAGAGAGGTTTTCAATTTTGTGAATAATTTCATAAAGAAAAGACATCACATCCTCTTTGCAGAGTAAGGTGAGAAAGAACATGATGTATAAGTTCTAAATTGAAATCCTAAGGTTTTTGTTTTATAACATAACACTTTTCTATGTATTTTTTAAAAACGCTATAAGAATTGAACATAGTTATACTTACTTTTTCATGAGGAAAGCTAGAACTAGGTGCTTCATTTGAAAATTACCTATTGGTATTTTTGCTATTTGATGATGAAGTTGAAAATACATATTACAATAAGAAAGGCAAAGTAAAATCACTAAATACATAATAAGCATGAATATTAAATTTTCACACTAACAATGATACAGAAAATGTCTCACTGGGAAATACACAACTAATCTAGCAAGTGACGTAAGAACCACAGAAAAGCTAAAACCAAAGACTTTAATAGTGATTGCAAATCTTTCAACAGAAAACAAACACACAAGCAAACAAAACAAAACAATAGCCCACATTCAGACATAGACCTACCCTGGATCTTACAATTCTAATTTTCTGATAATTAGAGAATTATCATGAAATTTTCTATTCATATTTTTTTATTTTATCTTTTTCTACCACTACAATTTCTCCTGTAGCCTTTGGTTTAGAACTACTTGGTCCTCGCTTGTTTGTTATTTTTTTCTTATTTTTACTTTTGATAATAAAAAAGCCAAACTCTACCCATCCTTACCATCTGTTCTCACTCGTTCCCACTGTAACTACATTGCACTCTCTGCCATCACCTCAAAGAGTGTCGTTATCCTAAGGACGCCCCTCCAACGTCAAGTCAGGCTTTGCTGTTGTAATGACTCTCACCTACCATTGCAGATCCTTACGTCAAAGTGAACCTGTACCATGCGAAAAAGAGGATCTCCAAAAAGAAGACACACGTGAAGAAGTGCACCCCCAATGCAGTATTCAATGAACTGTTTGTTTTTGATATTCCTTGTGAGGGTCTTGAAGATATTAGTGTTGAATTTCTGGTTTTGGATTCTGAAAGGGGGTCCCAAAATGAGATAATTGGGCGGTTGGTCCTGGGTGCAACAGCAGAAGAAACCGCTGGGGAGCACTGGAAGGAGATTTGCGACTTCCCCAGGAGACAGATTGCCAAGTGGCATATGCTCTGTGATGGCTAGCAACCTAGCCAGGAGCGGGAGCTTAAGGGTTTTTCCTAGGCAAGGAGGTTTTTTTTATTTCTTAAATGTGATTGTAAGCTTGTGCCATAGCAAGCTACTTTTTTTTGTTTGTTTAGAGGTGCATTGATTTTGTAGACCAGAAAGTAACTATAAGTGTGTATCATGATAATTTCCCCCTTTATTAGAGAAGTTGGATAAATTTTCATAAGATATTCAATTTCTATTACAGATTACCAGTGATATGAAGAAGAACTGATTAACTTTTTACAAAGTCTGTACCATAATCCAAATTATGATAATACTTCAGAAATGAGTATGTTACTGGAAGTCTAAGGGATTAATAGTGAATAATGAAAATCATGCTTATGAAAATTAATCCATCTTTCTTCAGGTTGGGGAACTAGTTTTCTTTAAACCCAAAGATAAAGAGAAATGTTTTCCAGTATGTTTTTATTATGATGTCATGTGCAAATGGTTGTCTGCATATAAAATATCTGATCATTTTTCTTTTGTCTGTAATTCTTTGATACAATTTTATCCTAAGAGGAGAAACTTAGGGTCATTTCAAAAGGACAGTGAATAGGAGGAGAAATACTTTTCTCAAAGGGCTGAGCTGAGAACACTGTGGCTGAAATTTGATTTTCTTCCTTTTAAGGTTACATGTGAGTCAAAATGTAAAATATAGCCTCACATAAACCCCATGGCCTTGTATTCTTCACTGCCTATCACAAGCCTCTTAAGTGTGGCCTAAGAAACCCTTGTTTACCTTTGTGAAGTTGTTGAATTAGCTAGTTGATAAAGAAATACATTTCAGCTAGAAAGTCAGGTAGGAACACAGTTTTCTTGTAGGAAGTATGTACAGCGTGCAAGCATAATTTCAAGGCCATTGTACCTGCAGTGGGTATG
>NDGN011510404.1:0-15118 GCA_002564285.1 Tympanoctomys barrerae
TTCTTTCTTTCTTTCTTTCTTTCTTTCTTTCTTTCTTTCTTTCTTTCTTTTTGGTGGAACCAGTGATTGAACTCAGGCCCTCCAGGCAAGTGCTTATTCTACTGAGCCATCTCCCTGGCCCACGAACTGGCTTTTCATTGTCCCATTTTTGTTCAGCAGGAAACTCTGGTCCATTCATGGCATGAGTTAGTGGGTGTACAGCAGAGTTGGGGGCAGAGGAGGGGACTAGAGAGGGGTGATGTCCTGTTAAGAGCTCAAATTGTAAAGCTAGGTCTTGCCGGGGCTGCTGATGGCATTCGAGTCAAAATGCCACTTCTAAGCTAAAATCGGCTCGTCCCTCCCAGATGGGGCAGCCGCTTCCTAGGGACACGTCCGCGCTCCAGCTCTTACACTGCCACCTACTGGACTCCTCGCCTCCTTGCAAGACAGCAAGCTGCACCCGCCCAGTTTACCACGGTTGGGGAAAAAGCATTTGGACCCAGGCCCAAGCTTCCCTGGCTGGTGGTCCCGAGTAAAGAGCATTTGTCGAAGTACTGTCTCTGTCCAGCAGGATCCCCGCGAGACAGCTATGCGAAGAAACCGTCAGGTTTTAATCCCCCCAGCACCAAGGCATTCTATGATGTTAGGTGATTTCATCATTGGCTAAAGGAGTCAGCCAGTAGGGAACCCCAGCTCTGGACCCATTCTCTGGGTGATAGTGGGCAGAGGAGGAGATCCAAAGGTTCAAATGAAGTGGCACGGCTGCCCACACAAGGCCAGAGTTGTCTGGCATGCAAGGCTATTGGTTTTGCCAGGGGATTTCCTGGGGAAACAGAGCAGGGACTGGCTCGGGGAGCGCCCTGAAATGTCCCCACGACCTAATCCCAAGGAGCCTGGCTTTGGCGGGGCCCCTTGGGGCCAAGGTGAGAACTGACCTAAGGGATGCCCTGTAAGGTTGCGGTGACCTCACTCTTGCTCCTCCTGCCCACCACTGAGGGGAGCCTCTTCCCTGCCTCCTGACTTCCCATTTGCAAGAGGCAGGAAAATGGTCAGGAGTGTCCCATGCCCATGTCTCCTGGTCTTCTACCAGGAGGCTGATCGTCGCCCTAGAACAAGTGCCCTTCTGAGGAGGGCACTGCTGAAGGCCTCTTACCAGCACCTGACCCGCATGGGTGAGCGCTTTATCAGCCTGCGCCATAGATGCCTCCAGCGGGGAAGGACAGCTCCCCGCACCCACCGCATCCTAGCCTCAGGTCTGCCTGCGATGGGGACCTGGGCTCAGGGAACTCAGCATCCGCTCCGGCCACTACTCAGCCTCTTTGAGAAGTGATAGGTGTTGGTGGTACCATCCATGTCCGGGGCCCTTTTCCAGTCATCAACATTCAGCAACGCACAAGAAAACTGGAGAAACTTGGTGAGGACTCTGGCAAGTTTCCATACCCTGCCAATGGCCTTTGGTCCCACCTGGAAGGGTGTCCAGTTTGTCCTGGGTTCTTGCTGCACAGAAATAAAAGGGGAGAAGATAAGAATTGCAAGACAGGCCAAATGGTGAGCTCTCTGCGACAGAACCTGATGGTAACTGCCAACTGGCACGTTACTTGGGACACGAGAAGGGTCTGCATGGGATCGTGAAGTTAGGGGTGAGAAAACAAAAAACCTCCAGGCCATCTTAGGATATGCCCAAGGAAATGCCCAGACCTGTAGTTTATGACAAGCTCGGGCCTGTCAGCCAGGCCTCTATGGAACTCGGCAGCTCTCCACACTGGCCCATAGAGGCGCTCTGCAGATACACTCATTTGAATGCGAGGTCAGAAAGGGCAAAATTATCCTGGATCAGCATTTATTGGACAAGCAGCTCCATATCCTGGGAGAAAGATCCAGAGAGTCCAACAGGGGCTACAAAGCTATCTTTTTTTTTTTTTTTTAACTTATACATTTGGTACAGGGTCTCATTATGCAGGTTGGACTTATAGTGATCCTCCTGTTTTCAGCCTCCCTAGCACTAGGATTACAGGCGTGCACCACCACACCTGGACTGGGTGGCCAGCTCACTGTGCCCATAGATGGGGCCAGCGCATCATGTGGTGCTGGGGATTGAATCCTGGTCCCTGTACTTGTCTAAGCAGGCGCTTAGTCCACTGAGCTATCTCACCGGCTCATCAAGGGGGTGGTGACTACAGGTGGGGATAAAACAATTGGCCTGCATGGCTGACACAGGATTTAACCAATGTAATGAAGTCTAGGACAGATGGGAGTTGAGTGAAAGAAATGGCAAGTGAAAGCCATCTTGCCCTGATGGATAAGGCTCACGGGACACCCGGGAGCCTGTGGCACCCAGGGTCAGCTGAAGAGTGACAGTGGAGGGTCTGAGCGCTTCGAGTGCCAATGGTTAGAGCCCTGGGCAGAGCGGTGTGCTCCACAGCCTCCAGATCTTTGCCATGCCTGTCGGAACACAGATGAGGAGCCATTGGCACTGGGAGAGGGCTGCCCTGATCCCCAGAGGGACATGAGGCCATCCACCCCCACAGCAACCAAGGAATAATGCGCACCGTGATGAACGGTGCCCAGGTGACCTGTCTGACCCCACACAAGGACACCCGATCCCTTGCGGGCATCTTGAGACACTCTGGACGGGTAGGTAAACCCTCTCGATATTGGGACATTCAATCCTAATCTCTTCTCAATTCTAAGCTCCTCCGTTGCCGTGCGCTGTCAGGAGGTACACAGTCAGTTTTCTCCGCTCCCACCCTGAACCCCGGCAGGGAGCCGATGTTCTCCAAGCTGCCTCCCTTGAAGCTCCACCGAAGTGCCCCACCAGCTGCAGGAAGGGAGCCTACTCTTCCCACTGGGTGCTACCCTCTCATTCAAAGCTCTGGCAACCCCTGTCCCAGCAGCCAGGCCCTGGCCCGCTCCCTCCAACTCCTCTTAGCATAACCACTGGTCCTGAAGGCACCTCTTCTTGGTGACCTTCTCTGCCTCTCACCCCCACTGGCTGACTTTGGAAGTTGCTTCTGCTTTGTATAACTGTGGCCCTTTGGGCTTTCCTTACACGGACCCAGACGTTGTTGTTGTCCTGCCTCTCGCAGTGTCTTCCTCCACGGGTGGTGTGGTGGTGAGCTCTGGCTCGTCATCCCCACTACAGCAATGGAGAGCCTGAGGCACTGTGGTTAGGAAGCCTCAATTTCTCATCCGCCAAACAGGGGTGTTATGGTGTGTGTCTAGTTGTCCCCCCAAAGCCTCATGCAGTCATGGGGTGGCTTATCGAGTTTGTGATTAAGTCAAGATCCGCTGGGATTATGGGCGTGAGTGCTGCTGGGGTTACGGTAAGAGTACTGCACCCAGCTTGGGGCGAAAGACTAAATGCAACCCGAGGGAGGCAGACCTCCTCTCTGCAGCCACTGTTGCTGTTTCTCCTCCCTTTTGCTCTTCGCCACCGCCGTGAAAGGTTGCTCTCTGCCATGTGCTGGTCTGCCTCGGAGCCAGCTGAGTAGACTGAAACCTCCAGTAACTGTGAGCTAAATAAACCTCTCCCTCCTTCATTTTGAGTGTTGGGCATTTGTCCCCGCAACAAGAAGAGTAACTGAGACAAGGGGCAAGAACGTGGGAGCTACTCAGCAGGGTGGGAAGGCACACACCTGTGACCGCAGCACTTGGGAGACTGAAGCAGGACGATGGTGGGCCTACGGCCAGCCTGGGCTGCACAGAAAGTTCAAAGACCTCAACCCCTTAACCTCTCATGTGTCTCACAGCCCACAGCCATCATGAGCAAGGCCAGTCCCTTGGCCTGGCTCCCAAGCAAACATCCCTGTGCCACTACCCTGGCCAGAGCCACGGTCCCTCCTCTCTGGGTTACTGGAAAAGCCTTTATTTCTATCTGCCCCTAGGGGAGGGGCCGGATGTGGTCTCCTACCATCACAAATCATGCAGTCCAGTTTACTCATTTGGGGAAGTCCCAGGGCGGGCACACAGACAGTGCAAGGGATAGGCCTCGTGCTGGAAGCCTCCTTCCGCCCGGTCAGTGCGGGAAGCTGCCCATGCCCACCCTGCCCTGGACCCAGGCGCTTCAGTGACCACCGTGGAGCTGCAGTCAGGCTGGGCCACTCCCACCCTGCTCCACCAGGTGGCTCTGTCCCCCTGGGGTCCAGCAAAGGCCTCTAGCCTGCAAACCTCCTGCCCTACACCCAGCACTTCTGTCACCGCACCTGCCACCCTTCTCTCTGCACACTGGACTCCTTGCTGTCCCTGGAACTCAGCACCCACACCTCTGCCGCGGGTCCTCTGGACCTACTCTGCCTCCCTTCTCCCCACAAAGGCTCCCTCCTGCCTTTACATTCAGTCATCAGTCTCCCTGGAGGACTCCAACTAAAGCAGTGCCCCACCAGGCACAGTGATGCGTACCCACAATCCCAGCACCCTGGGAGGCTGAGGCAGGAGGATGGCAAGTTCAAGGCCAGCATGTGCAAATTTCAGGACTTAGGAAGCACTTCTCCTAACAAAACAAAACAAAAAAAAGGCTAAGGATTTAGATCAGTGTGAAGGCCCTGGGTTCGACTCCCTCTCGCGCATGTATGTGTCGCACGCACGCGCGCGCGCACACACACACACACACACGGTCCACAGGGGCAGCAGTGGCTGCCTTGTGTCCTTAGGATTGAGTCCTGCTGTGACCTGAAGGGTGCTACCCTTGAGGTGGCCTCTTCTGCAGTTTGCAGCCAAGTGACACCACACCCTTCTCTTTGTTCCCTGTCCTCTGTTTTTCAAGGGTTATATTAAATGTCACATCCCTACAGAGCCGCCTCTCTCCCACACAGATGTCTGCCCACAGCTTCCTCGTTCCCAGGTCTTCTGTTGGCCCCCACCCCCACCCCAGCCTTCGTCTCCACGTGGCCAACTGCACAGCCCCAGTTCTGAGCCACTCGCCCCTCACCTCCACCTCAGCTGCGGGGTAGAGACACGGCTGCATCCCCTGCACACAGCAGGATCAAGGGGGTGTTCAGGACTCAGTCTTTCTTCAGCTGATTTTGTCGTTGGCAGTTAAATTAGATAGAAATATTACAGGCAGTCAGACAGGGCCAAGCCCTCAAGGAGACAATATGGAAGACCAGGTGACTTTGCAACTTTGGAAGGGACAGACACTCCCCTGCTGCGGGCCAGACCTCAAGACAAAAGAGTAAACAAATGCAGCCCTTATTTCCCCAGGGATGGGCATCTGGGATTGACCTTCTAAACAGGTATCAATCACCCTGAGAGAGCCCAAATGAGTCACTAACCTAGACCCAACAGGAAAAGAGCGTCCTGTATTCTTGCCCGCATGCGACGTAGCTTGTTTCCCCATTGGATTTGGATTTAATCAATGTTACTTGAGCAATGGTTCTTGTCATCTCATTGGTTCATCATAGTTCTGTCCCACTTCATGCCCACCTAAGCAAGTTCCATGTTCTCCACCACCTTAGACCCGCTTCACTATGTGGTTTTACTGTATAAAAATCCCTGGAAGAAACAGCTTCCCAGGGATAATCTGCTCGGCTCCCCTTCTGTCCCTCTCAGACAGAAGCTTTCTCTCCCCCAATAAATATATTCTGCTCTTAACCTCTGTTTGTTCCTAAAATTAATTCTTTGGTTTTAGAGAACACCGACTCATCCCAGCTACCTTTCAGGTTGGGAGTTTCATTTTCCCCCTATGAACTTCAACTTGTGTTGTTAGGGATTAAATGTACTGTGCACTTGAGCTCAACTTGAAGCTCACAGGTAAACACCACCTGGGCGCAATGAGAGGACGTGACCAGCGAAGTTCCCTTCCAGGGGCCAGTGAATTGAAATGAAGGGCAGTTGAAAACTCAGCTCTCGGGAGAAACTGGTAGAAATTTCAGACTGCAGAGTGGCTGACTTTTCTAGCAAGGGCATGGTGTCCAAATCTTGAAAAACCACCTAGCCCAGGGCAGGAACACCTCTTAACTGGAGCTTCGGGCAAGCTCCCAAAGCCAGCTAGTTACTTCCTATGGACTGCGATTTAAAAAACGGGAGGGACCAAGTACCAGCTGGAAGTCCAGTTGAAACACTGCTTTCTTTGTCAGA
Organism: Tympanoctomys barrerae; assembly: GCA_002564285.1. Lineage (NCBI taxonomy): Eukaryota > Metazoa > Chordata > Mammalia > Rodentia > Octodontidae > Tympanoctomys > Tympanoctomys barrerae. The sequence goes on from NDGN011510404.1 coordinate 6,055, forward strand.
GGGCAAAACTGTAGCCATTTAGCGTCATGATTTTAATAGGCTTTCTTTTTCTGATTCTAAAATTGGGAACACGCCATTCTACAAAGCAATGCTCCCGTGAGCAGAGTGCAGGCTTGGCTCGTGGGCTCAGGCGGGCTGGCGAGAGCGGGAACAAGAGACAGAGGCAGATTTCATTTCAAAGACGCTGTCCTAGTCCAGGAACAATAAATACCGCAGTTGGTAATCCGTCGGGCTCCGATTACCCTTTTCTCCGGTGAGGATGAAGGCGGAGGCTACTTCACTGTCACAACAGTGGCAACTGCGTCCTTTCTCAGAAAGCCAAATAAGGGGCTTCAACCTGACGAGCCGTAACATGTGAGACCATTATGAGTGTTGGCGTGCTGTTCGGACCTAGAGCAGGAGCCTACCAGGTTGGAGGCACGGTCTCCTATATCCCTGTAAACATAGGTGTGCGTGTAGCTCCACTTTGTTTATTTGTACTTCAGGTTGGGTTTATTTGTATTTGTTTGGTCTTTCTGAGACAGTTACGTAGTCCAGGCCGGCCTTGAACGTACTGTGGCCTGGAACTCCCGCGATCCTCCCGCCTCAGCCTTGCAGAGGCGCGCGCCCTCGTGCCCATGCTGTACTGTGACGTCTAACTCTTGGGAAGACTCCTAGAAGGGGAAGCGCTCACCCTGCTAGATTTAACAGGCAAGCGTGGACAGAGCAACGCTGGCCCTGGGAGCATCGCCTACTCCGTCCCGAGCCGGGCATGGCCAGGCCGGGGCAGCAGGGAGCTCTGCAGCCGGCGGCGCGGGGACCGTGCCCCGGAAGCCCACCTCGCCCTCCTCCTCCAGGCAGCCTCCCGAGCCGCCAGGGTGCGGGCGGGGCCGCCCCTCGCCCGAGCGGGGCTGCCGGAGGCCACATCACCAGTGCTCCGGGGCCAGGCGGGGCGGCGCGCCTGCGCATAGCGTCGTGTGGGCGGGGCGAGAGGCGGGGGCGGGGCCGTGGGCAGGGCGGTACGCCTGCGCGGCGCGGCACGGCGGGCGGGGCGAGGGGCGGGGCGAGGCGGTGGGCGGGCCCAAGGCGTGAGGCTGAGGTGCCGGCGCCCGGCTGTCAGCGCGGGCCGAGGGCTCGAAGAAGCGCTCACGGAGGGACCTAGCCAAGGCGCCGTCCGCCCCGCCGAGGGTGTCTGCCATCAGGTGAAGGCCGCCGGGTCCTGCTCCGGGTCTCGGACAGTGTGGAGGCTTGGTGTCGTCTCCTCACAGAGCCTCCTCCGAGCCGGCAGGTGGTCACGGGGGTGGGGGGCGTCTCGTTGGGGGTGGTGGCGCGGCGATGGGCGGGCCGTGGGGGCGGGCTGGGACGCGGGGGCGGGACCCCGGTGGGCCGGGGCTGGGTCCCTGGGTCTCCCTGCGGAGTCCTGAGAGGTGAGCCGGAGGGAGGATCAGAATCCCGCTGGGCGCGGCCTCCGAGTCCTGGGGTTGCATCCTCGTCCGTCAGGAAGCCGGCGCAGCCTCTCGACCCCGGAGGGCTACCCCGCGCACGCTCGCCCCGTGCATTGATGGGAAAAGGCGACACGCCTGTGTGCGTGTGACACGTACACTACGCTCAAATGTGTGTTCCACGCATGTCATGCTCTGGTTAAGATTTAGCCACATAAGTCTTTCAGTTCAGATACCCCACACAAGACAGCCCTCGAAAGTGGCTCTTGGTGAACCCACAGTTTGTGACTGTCACCACCACCACCCAGGATATTTCCATCTTCCCCCAGAGAAGCCCTGAACCCGTGGACAGTGCTGTTCACCTCCCCGCACACCCCTTCGCACACAGGAATGCACTAGGATTTGCCTGGTGTGGCCCTTTGGTGTAAATGGGATTTATCACAGGTGGCCTTTCCTAGCGCAGCTTTGGGGGCTTCCTTCATGTCGTAGTGTCGCACTGCTTTCACTTCTTAGGGTTGAGTGATGCAGTGTTCCCATTCCCACATTTTGTTCATCCATTTCTCAGCAATTGGGTTTTTTCTCCCTTTTAGCTTTGAGTGTAATGCGCTGTGGACATTGGGAATGTGTTTCTTGGTTTTATTTGCAGCGCTGGGGATGCAACTCGGGGCCAGCAGCATGCTAGATAAGGGTTGTACCCCTGAGCTACAACCCCCCGCTGCATGGAGAGATAAGAAGATACAGAGATCCAGATAGGTGTAGATGGATGTAGGTGTGGACATAGATTCAGCTAGGTATACATAGCTTAGCTTTATTTCCGTGGCTGGGGATGGACTCTAGCACACTAGGCAAGCACCCGCCACAGACATATACTTAGGAGTGCAGTTGCCCAGTGTTTAACTTTTTCAGAAACTGCCAGCCTTTTCTGTTTACCACAAAGAAAGTTCCAGTTTCCTTCACCTGCTCACCAACCTTGTTGTGTCTGGTTATTTTTGCCAAGGTCAAATTCCACTTCTTGTGAAGTGGTATCTCTTTGTGGTTTTGATTTGCCCTTCCCTAATGGCTAGCAATAGTGTGTCTTTTCATATACTTTTTTCTTTCTTTCTTTCTTTCTTTCTTTCTTTCTTTCTTTTTGCAGTACCTGGGATTGAACTCAGGACCCTGTGCTTGCCAGGCAGATGCTTGTGCCGCTGCCTATCTTTTCATATACTCATAGGCCATTTGTGCATGTTTTTTTGTGGAAATAATGTCTGTTCAGATAATTTTCCCATATTTTTATGGGGTTATTTGACTTTTTATTGTTGAGTCATATTGTACATTTGTAAGGAAAACAAACTCAAGGCTCAGGATTGGCAGCAATGAAAAACCCACTAGCGTGCTAGAAAGCCTGCAGTGCTTATCCAGGTGCTTGGGCCAGTGTTGAGTAAGTGCCGTTTAAGGGTGCGGCCCCACCTGTTAATTTTCAGCGTCTTAGAGCCCCTTTCTATTTTCTAGTGTGCTGAGGGAAGGCACAGGAGACAGCTCTCACCAGAGCCAGGAGAGCTTGCCGCGAGAAGCCCCAGTCCTGACCTCAGTACAGATACTCTGTAGGTGGCTGGCTAAGCAAGCGAGGAGTAAATGGCAAGCACAGATTACTCAGAGTTTTGAACGCTTCTCACAAAGCCGAGGGCCTTATTTTCTGCAGTCTGTGTAGCTTTTGTTCATGCATGGGTGGAAAAATATATCCTTTCTGGTAGCTCTGGAGTTTGCTGCCTTTCAGGGTTCAGCTGTGGGTATTACACTGTTAATTTCTGGGTGCACAGAAATTCTGCATGAAGTGTCTTGTGGCGAAAATGACTTCAGAAGACTGAGATCAGTGCTAAATAAATATAGTGTGAGAAAACAGACTTTGAGGTAGGTTCAGTGTGGACATCAGTGGGCACAGAGACACTGAGGGGAGAGCTCAGGAGGCTTGAGGCCACCTGCCTGCTGAACCATTCTGACTGGATTCTTTTTTTTGCGGAACTGGGAATTGAACTCAGGCCCTTATGCTTGCCAGGCAAGCGCTTATTCTATTGAGCTATCTCCCGGGCCGGAAGTTGAGATGGAAATTATTTTTTCTTTTTGGCTGGCCCACAGTGCCTTAAGGGCAGGTCTGGTATGGATTGAGGATCTGGGGATCAAACCACAGTATCCTGAGCCTAACTCTGACTGGATTCTTGTTGAAGACAGGCCAAGGTCATTAGACCTCCCCTGGGGGACAGCTGGGACTAAGGAGCCTGATCAGATCACTGGGTGTGGCTTTTGTCTAAACAAATTTAGTAGCCTTCTTCCAAAACAAAATTTTACCAAAGCATCTTTAATCTTAGCGCTCAGGAGGCTGAGGTGAGAGGACTGCCGAAAGTTCAAGGCCAGCCTGGGCTAGTAGTGAGTTGAAGACCAACCCAAAATAAGTTCAATTTATGTAGACATTTAATGAAGAAGCATGAGAGAAGTCTCTCGTTCATTTAATTCCTTTTTCTTTGCCTGGTGTGTTTTCCCTTGCTAATCTCCCTGGGATTCCCGCAGATCATGGTGACCCCTCAGGGCGCTAATTGCACTGTTGCTCTCCAGTCTACTTAAATTGCAGTCAGGAGTGGGTGTTGCTCAGTGCCAGAGCTCACCAGGCATGCAGGGGCAGGAGCTAGGCCCTGGGTTTGATCTCCAGCACCACGAAACAAAATCCAGCAAAAGCAGAAGCTGAGATCAGATCCCGAAAGTCCAAGGGGGTTTAAAATACTATTGAGTAGTACTTTTGATTTTTCAGCTTAGGCCTCTTTAAAGTCTCCTTATACCTGTCCGCAGGAGCCACTTGCCTGGGAAAAGAAACCTCTGCTACAGGGCCTGCGTGCCTGACAGAGCAAGCTGGTGTGACTCCAGCGAGTAAGTCCTGCAGGACTCGCGGTGGTGTGGGGAGGAGCGTCTTTCACCCTGGGGCACCTGCCTAGAGGTGGGCCAGCTCTGCCTTCCTGGTGTGAGGCGCCGGGCAGGGCTGTCCTTGCTGAGTGCAGGGTGCGCGGGAGCCTCCGAAATGAATCACCATTCAAGAACTTGATGTTCTGTTTTCCTTGGAAAGGACTGAATCTCTTAAACAACTTTTAAGTGGGTGATCACTTCATTACGTGGTTTAACACATAGAGTATTCAAGTCCATTTCCTTGTTTTACACCTTATTTGTTTGGGTTTTTTGAGACAGGATCTTCCTGTGTAAATCAGGCTGCCCTTGAACTTGAAGGTCTCTTGCCTCAGCCTCCCAACTGCTAGGATTGCAAATGTGCACCACCTAATCCAGCCTCTCAAATATTTATTGAGTGTCTAGTATGTAGGACTGGTTACTGATTATGGCACTGGGTTAGACTCTGGGTTAGACCCAGAGGTGAACAGAAATGGGTCTTGATTTCATGAAGTTTGTGTCCTAGACAGACTTGCTGCAGAGCAGGGGAGTTGGAAAACTTCAAGATCACAGAGGAGCAAAGATGCGCATGCGCACGCATGTGTGTGTATGTTTAGTATTGGGGATTTAACCCAGGGTTTTTTCACTGAGCTACATTCCCAACTCACTTCTTAGTTTTTATTTTGAGACAGGGTCTTGCTCAGTTACCCTGACTGGTCTTGAACTTGCAATCTTCCTGTCTCAGCCTCCCACAGTGCTGAAGTTACAAGTGTGCACCATTGGAACTAATCTAGGAGGGTCAGGAAAGTGATGTTTAAGAGGTGAGGTCATAAGTAGAATGAGAAATAACTGAGCAAATGGGAAGAATGAGGATAAGTAAGGTTGTTTCAGGCAAAAAAAAAAAAAAAAAAAAAAAAAGAACAGATACAAAAGCCAAGAAGTAAGAAAGGGGCATGCTGAGCTGGTGGTTTCCATACTCTGCCTACAAGTAGATCATGAAATCAGTGTAGCAGGTTGTTTGACCATCATGCATAAGAAGAAATAAAATGGAAAGCAAGAACACATCACACATAAATTCTTACTAGCTTGTGAAGGTAGGTGGGATTTTTTTTTTTTTTTTTTGGCGGAACCAGGGATTAAACTCCGTCCCTCGTGCTTGCCAGGGAAGCGCTTATTCCACTGAGCCATCTCCCCGGCCCCCATAGGCGGGATTGTTGATGCAGGATTTACTTAACTTTATTAAAGAATTTGAACTTAGAGGAAATGGCAAGCCGGCATGGTGCCTGGTGGTGGGCTGTGGGAACTAAGCCAACGACTGTCTGACTCTGTGCCCTAAATATTAGAAATGTTACGGAGGAGGAGTGGCTCTGCTCTTTCTAGTAATACTTGCTTTTGGACAAAGAAAAAGGTTTTATTAGATTTTTTTTTTCTTAGTTGAAATATGTTAATGACAGAACTGCACTCACTTTCTTAACTTTGGGACAGTGTCTCCCTTGTGGCCCAGGCTGCGCTTGAACTTACCGTTCTCTTGCCTCAGCCTCCCACAGGGCTTGAATTACAGGAATGTCCCACCACACCTGGCTAGCATGCATTTATTTAAAAGGTAATACAACAAAACATATTCTAACCTTTTGTTAAATAGTAGAGATAAGAAAAACCATAATAGCAGAGCCCTTGTAGTTTGGGGATGTCTCCTCCCGAAAGATACAGAGAGGTGGTGCAGACTGCTTCTAGGGGCAGGCACTTGGATTGTGTTTGGTCATAGAACGTTCTCACCTAAGGGGGTATAGAAAGATGAGGGGACAAAGGCAGCAAATTAAGAGGTGAGGTCATAAGTAGAATGACCTCATATATCAATCATGGGAGTCAACAAAATGGATTTTGTTCCTAGAAATAAACATAGAAGACCTGTGTGTGCCCAGAAAACTTACAAGAATTAGCAGTGTCAGGTTATTGCCAGAGAAGGTTTGTGCTGTCACAGTGCTGTGACCTCACAGGATTTCACTGTGACATCCAGCTCTGAAGGTAAACTTCTTTCAGTGCTTGCTTCTGATAAATTCAAGAGAAGTTATGAAAAATGATGGAAGTTGGTCCCTGAACTAAGGCTCAGGTTCCTTAGTACATTTTTGAGATGCCCACATTTTGCTAATTTATTCTGTACGTAAGTTTGCAAGCGCACTTTGTCTAAAAGGTGCCATAGTCAAATTCCACTGACATAGGGATGGCCTTTAGAAAATACTCAGTGAAGCATGTGCTTTTATGTTCATAGAGTCCTGTGAAGCAGCATGCTGTAGAACTAACTCAGCCGTTAGCGTGTATAAATGTGTCCTCAGGAAGTGACTGAGTGGGGGAAAGTGTCCCGCACAAGGCTGCGCATTGTCACAGCCGTGTAAAATGGTCAGGCAAACACGCTGCTGCAGGGGCCCCTGCTTTCCAGCATGGAAGCCGTCCCCACACATGAAGAGCTTCACCGCGCCTTCGAGTCTCACAGACTTCGAGTACACTGGTGTCCGTCCTGGCCCATTTCTCACACAGCGCCTTTCAAACCATGGGGAGGGATGTCAGGTCCTGTGGGGCAGGGGGGCTGAGTGGCTGGGAACCAGGGCGCTCCCCGGTGCGCTTTGCTCTTGCAGAACTCTACTGGGGCTTCATGTGGGGCTCAGCTGAGCCTGGGGGTGCACTGCATCACAGGCCGCCGGCCTGAGCCTGCTGGAGCGGCCTCCCGGGCCTCCCTGTGCCTGTGCTGCTCGGTCACTGAGTCTTCTCCTTAGAGCTGCCCGTGTGCTGCCCTTTTCTGCCTGCTCGCCGTTCACTTTGTTAGAGTGCATGTCCTGCCTCCTCCGCCCCACCATTTTCCTCAATATCACTTGTTCTTTAAAGTTCAGCTCACCATCAATGTAGTCATTTCCTCTTTCAATTTGACGAACACATTTTGTCCAGCACTGAATGTGAATTGTAGAATTTTGTACCCTAAGCTGGGCAGAGCTGTGAAGGGTGGGCTTCTGGTCAGTAACTAAGTGCAGCAGCAGGCAAGGAAGCAGGGCCCCGGGCGTGGGCGCTGTCTTCCTGCCATGTCCCACGACACGGACGGGCCAGCTGGCGTATGAGCCCATGGTTCTGGGTCTTCAGAAAAGATGTGTTCATTTATCGATCATGACAAGGTCACCCCGAGTTCAGGTGTGAACCCAAGACCGCGTGAGGCCCATGGCCGGGTGCGCAGCCAGGTGGAAGGTCGCAGAACCTGCGTGCTTCCTCATCACTGACTCATCACGACACTGTCCTGTGTCTTCCTCTGCCTGCGGTGGGCACGTCCAGCTCCGTGAGGCTCTGTTTTCTAAAGTAAATGGAATGAGCATGCCTGTGTCCCAGGTCTTTAAAGACAGCTTCAGTAAGTCTGCGTGAGTAAAGGCGTTTCCTTCTGCTCTGGTGGCGAGGTAATGCAGAACACAGCATCTTTCCTTTAGGTTTCTAAAAATATTTTGGAGAACTTACTGAGTAGACTCTAGTCCTTGGTACTGTTTTTTTCCTTGTGTGAGAGTGGCCATTTGATTCACTTCGTATTTATGGTATGGAAAATAAGTAAGCAATTATTTAGCTATATGAAATACAGTATTGGAATTTAAGCACAATATTAGGACTTTCATTTCCTTTTTTCCTTTTAAAACAGTAGCTCATGGGGCTGGTGTGTGGCTCAGTGTGGAGCAGGTGCTTAGCATGCGGGAGGGCTTAACCCCCACCACACCCCAAGGAAGCAGACTAAGCCACATCCAAGAACTGTGCTTGCCTACAGACCAGTGCTGTGCAGTGTGTGTACACACACACAGCCTGGGCACTTAGTAGCACGCTGGCAATAAACTGCGTGAAGACCAGGGTAGGTAGAGTTATGAAATGCAAATAGGAAATTCTGGCGAATTGGTTTTTACAGGAAGTCAGAACAGACAGCTGCTCTGAGAACTACAAGCCATGCTTTCAGGGTGCAGTGTCCAGCGTTTATGTGACTATATGACATAGCATACTGTCTTGGCCGGAGACGGAGGTAGAAAGTTAGGTCTTGAGGCTTTTGTAAAAATGTTCACTAATAGTGATAAATAATGCCTTAGTTCTCTGGGCACATTCCGCATGTGGAGTCACTGAGTCTTTACAAGACCAGTGAGGAGTAGGCAGTTCAGGCACAAGCTTGAGCATTATTAGCAAGGATACTGAAAGAGAGAGAAAATTCAATGTTTAGGAAGTCTTTGATAAACAAGTAGTACTTGGAACAAAAGCAGACTTCCTTATAACAGAGGTATTTGTTGGTGCTATTTTCTTTCTTTCTTTTTTTTTTGGCAGAACCAGGGATTGAACTAAGGCCCTTGCGCTTGCCAGGGAAGCGCTTACTCCACTGAGCCATCTCCCTGGCCCCTTGTTTTGTTTTTGGAGACAGAGTCTATCTTTGTAGCCCAGGCTAACCTCACACTTGCAGTGGTCCTCCTGCCTCAGCTTCCTGAACCCTGGCGTTAGAGACCTGAGCCACCATGCCCCGCTTCTTTAGTGCTATTTTTGTTTTAAATTACATGTGAAAGGATGTGGGAAGACGGGAGCACAGAACTGGCAGTTTCTGGCCCTCCTTTGGAGCTTGTTATTTTATTAATTTATTATTATTAACATTATTTATTTATTCTTTGCAGAACCGAGGATTGAACTCAGGCCCTTGCGCTTGCCAGGGAAGCGCTTTTTCTACTGAGCCATCTCCCCAG
>NDGN011510414.1:11081-30926 GCA_002564285.1 Tympanoctomys barrerae
AAAAAAAAAAAAAGAAAGAAAGAAAAAGAATACAGTCGGACTAGGACAGGAAAATTCTGTGGAACTCTAAGAGGCCTTTTGGGTTATATTTTGCAGATAATATCTAGCTGTTGAAAATTTCTTAGGCTGAGTGATATAGTTAATTTTTAACATGACTATTGATAAATATTAGTAAGAAAGAAGAGTACATAAGAAGATAAGATAGAAAATTACAATACTCCTAGATTCTTTGAGGTAGGTACAAATCAAGTGTCTGTATGTAACTTAAATATAGTACAGAACTATTGATTATAGAAAATCTTTTGATTGCATTTCTTGGACTTCTTTTATTAGGTAACAACTTCTGGCTTGGAATTTTTATTTCATTTTTCCTCATCCAATGTTTAGATTAATAAAAATAATCATCATTCCTTATACATTAGCAAAAATCGACACAATTTCCTATTACTGCCTCATCAAAAGAACATTTAAAGTGATTTTTAAACCACTTTGTTAAAACAATTGCTTTATATCACACAAAAATTTTCCCAAATTTCATTTTGTTTTCCAAGAGAAAGAAAACTTTCTTTCCTGCTGGCAGATTAGACCTACAAAACCAAAGCAAAATGAAAGGTACTTATCAAGTGAATGTGTAATAGTTACTTCATGGAGTTTTCAACAGATTGGCTGTTTCAAGCAACATAAGAGCAGAAACTGCTTTCTTTGTGTATGTAAACTAGACCACATTCTAGAAAAGAAATCCTCTCTTCTAGGAAAATGGTCCAAATCTGGAAAGTTTTAAACTTGTCACAGATTAAGAAAGTTTTATTCTAGTTTTCAAAAAAAAAAAAAAAGATTTAAGTATTAAATTTCACTTTAACAAAACTCATCACCAAAAATAATTTAACTCCTGAAACAGTCATATTGCATTTGTCTTACACAATATTATCCTGACTTCTAATCAATCACACTTTTGAAAAAGCACAGAGGAATAGATACTAATTTGGAAAACAAAAATTCACTCCATTTGGGTCACTGAAAGAACTGCCTGCACTTTGGGATACAGGATTAAGCAGAGGACAGTGTCCTGGTTTGTAAGAGAGCCTTGTTTCTACTTCCACATTTTCCAGTTGAGTGTTAAAAGTTGTCATTTATCAGTGACCACTGGAACCACTCTGATGATCAGCCCAACTTCCTACAAGAGGAGCAAGGGGAGAGTAACAGTGGTTTGGCTCAGCAATGTCAGACACTAAGCCCAAAGTGTGGTCCAGAAAGATTAGAGGGCTGACACTCAGGAAGGAAAAAACATAAAGGAAATTGATGGGTGGGAAAAAGAGGAGGGGGCATACACGGTACTAGCCAGACTAGGGATCATGAGGACACAGTCACTCAAAAGAGAAAAATGCTTTCTCAGCCAGGATTGGATTTTTTAAAGCAAACAATACCACTAGTTTGAAACTCACTGGAGCCCCATTTACTTGAACAAACTTACTTGCTTTATACCGACCCGAGTGGGAAAGAACCTTTCCTATACTAATATTGAAGACGTAGCTTATTCAATAAATTCATTGAAAATGTCATGCTTCCCAAAAACTACCTAATTTTAGGGTTCCTACAAAGTGATTCCAGTGCTGCATGAGATTATTAAACCCAAGGGGGAATGGGTGGGGCGCAGAATACAGATGAAGTTTTTACAGCATGGAAATAAAAAGTATTTTTAAACCTTCTTGAGGGTGAGGAGTTAGGCAAGAATACGTGGAAACTGTCAAGTGCTTCTCTACACACCCACCCACCAGATACCATCGCAGCCGGCTGGGGGAAGTCTCCCTCTTCTTGCCTGACAGCTTCACTTTCTTTGAGGTCTGAAGCTGGTGATCACACTGTCCCGTCATGGTATTTTCAGTTAACAAAGCAGTTACTCAACAGGGGAAAAAGCCACAAAGGAGCAGAGCAGCTGCTGCTGCACCCGTGATGCAAGTGCAGGATAAGCCCCGGGCCGCCACCGCCGCCTCGGCTCCTCCGTGACGTCCGGGAGGGGTATCCCCGGCGCTCAGGAAGTGGCGGCAGCGGGCGGCTCCGCCCCCACACGACTCCGAGCCGGCCGGGCCGCCGGGTGCCAGGGCCGCCGGGCTGCGGAGGGAGCGGGGCAGCGAGCAGCGCCGGACCCGCACCCCACGGCCCCCGCGCCCCACTGCACCGCCCGCTGCAGGCTCAGGACCGACCAGCGCCGCGCCCTGCTCCCTCGGCCCGGCTCGGCCCGCCCGCGCCCCCTCTCGCCTCAGCTCACACCCACTCACCCCAACCCCAGGCGCCGAGCCCGGCCCAGCCTAGCGGGTCGCCAGACCTGCTCGAGCCGAGTCCAAGATGGCGACTCCGCCACGCCCGCCCCTCCGCGCGGGCGGCGGGCAGGGTCAGGGCGCCACCCCCCCCACACACACTCCCCCCCCACACACACACACACTGCGCGCTCGCGCCCGAGGCCCCGCTAAAAATAGCCAGGCCCAACTCTATGTTTGGTTCGGCCGGATCCCGGCGCGGCCGCGCGCGCCCCGCCCCGTGCGCCCTGCCCGCCTGCCCCGCCCCGCCCCTCGCTGCGCTGAATGGAGGAGGGCGGGGGTGACCGAGGGGAACCTACTCCGCTATCTGCGGCGCGCGCCGGCGGCGGAGCCCGGCCAACCGCCGAATTTAGTAACATCGCCTGCGTCAATCACGCGCCTCGCGTGCGTCAGCGCAGCGCGGCTCCAGGTCCTGCTCCCCCCACCGGCCTTTGAATGGATACAATGTAGCAGCGCCCTCCTTCTTTCTGAGACTGGATTGGAACCTGCCGCGGTGTAGAGAGCTGAGTTCCTCCTGGCTGGGTCAACTTTTGGCGCATCCTCCCACGATCTTCTCCACACCAGCCTGCCTGAAGTGAAAGTGGAGGCGAAGAAAGATATACATGCCATAAGATGTAGTTTTGTTTTCAAGTTTCTGGTCCTACCTCGAACTTTCTTAGAATCTGAAATTTGCTGTCCACAAAGGGATCCGCTCTCTCAACTCTACCACCCCCCCACACAGACACCGGCACGCAAAGACTAGGATAGGTCAAAGAAATAAAATGTCGCATCTGGTTGAAGTGGATCACGTGGGGACCATGTCCGTCTGCCTTCTGTCACTCAAATATTTCCTTCTCAAAAATTCATTTCTGAAAGAGACTGCTTTCACTCAGCAGCAATCTTTGGGACTAGGAGTCTTTAACTGATACATTTTGATTTCGTTTCAAGCCAGAAACTCGCACTTAAAACTCATTATTTCCAAGGGAGAAAATGCTGTCCTTTATACAGTCGCCCCGACTCTCGACACACTATTTCAATATAAATGTGTCCCAGAAGACCAGAGAATGTCCCCTAGGTAGGCCAAATGATACTTGCTGATTTTTAAATATTTCTTTTGAGAAAGTAAAGGGAGCACCTACAACTTTCAAAAAGTGAAAGCACGAATCGAGAATTCCATTTCTGCCAGGGTGCTGGGGAGGAGGGAAGATTTGCAGCAGACACACTCGCTCAGCTGCTCAGCACGTGTGTTTGTTTCATACAAGTTAAGTAGTTTCTGCTGCAGCGTGCGAGTGAATGATGGCTGTGCACTTCGTTGTGTTTGTTATACGTCCAGTTAGGAAACCCGCGCCCTAAGTGTAAAGAAATAAAATCCCCACAGCCGTCTGCATCCCTGGGCGAAACGAGCCCCCAACATGTGATGGAAGGAGGAGGGAATTAGCCTAGGCACGGAGGACCCGAGAGACGTAAACAGCTTCAGAAGCACTCCGGGAGGGAAGCGCAGCCGCACCTCGGGGAGTCTTCGGGCTGGAGCCAGAAATCCTCCAGCGAGGGCTGCCAGGTCACTCGGAGAAGCTGGCCGGCGGGGCCATCCCTTTCGGAAGAGCTGTCCTCTCCCCTGCCCCCGCGCCCTGGCTCGCTGCCCCGGGGCAGCCTCGGAGGCGCGCCAGCAGCGCCGCTCCAGCTCCGCTCCACCCGAGCCTGACAGCTGGGCGGGCCCTCCTGACCCGCGGGCGGCCGCTGCACCCTCCGGAAAGCGCGCGCCCTGGCGAGCCTTGCAGCAGCCGAGCGCTGACAGCGCGGGGTGGCCCAGCCCCCGGCCCGGGCGCCGTTTCCATGGTGCGGCCGCGCCAAGGGCCGAGGAGCGGGCGCGCGCGCACAAACACACACACGCCCTCCCTCGCACACGCGGAACCGGCTGGGCCAGGGGAGGGAGGAGGAGGGTGACGTAGCGTCCCATGGCGTCACATTGACGTCTCGCATTCCAGGCACTCTATGGAGAGGCCGCTAGGGCTCCTGTGGCATAAATGACGTGCCGAGAGAGCGAGCGAGCGAACGCGCAGCCGGGAGAGCGGAGTCTCCTGCCTCCCGCCCCCCACCCTTCCAGCTCCCGCTCCTCCTCCGCTGCCCGTACACAGACGCGCTCACACCCGCTCCCTCACTCGCACACGCAGACACGCGCGCACACACGCTGCCCTCTACCCGCGCTCACACCCCTCCTGCCCTGCGCCCTCGCCGGTGCAGCGCCGCGCCGCAGCCGGACGCCCCTCCTGGGCTCACTGGGCGACGCTGACAGCGCAGGCGGTGGCCGTGGAGGTGGGAGAAGCGGCGGCATCCACCCCCCTGGCCGTGGCCGGAGCCAGGACGCCGGCAGAACCTCTCGGCGGCGCTCTCCCATGAGTCAGGACCGCAGCATCCCAGGCCAGCAGCTCACCGCCTCCGGGAGCCGCTGTGCTTGTCCACCGCAGCCCGTCCGGGACAGCAGCTGTGACTACCCCCCAGTGCAGATTTCGGGGCATCTCTCTAGAAACTCGTTCTAAAGACGGAACCGCCACAGCACTCAAGTACGTATGCGATTTACCCAGTTAATAAGGGGACTTGCTAAAAAGTTGGCGCGCTGGGAAGCGTGGATCTTGAAATTGACAACTTTGAGCGCAGGGTCCACACCACACACACACACACACACACACACACACACACACACACACACCTTTCTACTCTGGTTTTGCTCGCTCAGCCGCCCATGGGTTGGAGTCTAAAACTTTTCCCCTGTAGTGTGCCGGCAGGGATTCGGGAGCTGATGGGAGTCCTCTCCCCACCCCAAGAGACGAAAAACCTCTAACAAAGAGGAAGACCGGGATTTGTGCAATTGCAGCTCTGGCGATGTAATTCAGGGTATTTCGGCTCTAGTTGTCATGGTAATGATGCTCTCGGCGGCGGCGGCGGCGGCAGCGGCAGCGGCAGGGAGTTGCAGCCCGGTGACGAACGGCAGTAATTTTCCTGCCGCTTAAGTAGGATTGAAAATAGTTGCTCTGGTGGATCCAAGTTAATGTACCTAGTGGTGGAACAGAGCTGGTTGTCTGGGAGAAAGCTTAAGGAGGGTAGAGGCCTGGGCAGCAGTGGCCGGAGTTCGCTGAAGCGCTTGGAGGATCTTTGGAAAGAAGGCGTAATTGTGGGAATGTGGCTTATTGTATTGAAATGAGCCTGGGGCTCCACTAAACACGTCTGCCTGGCGTCGCTGACTTACCAGTTTACACTTTTCCCTTCGGAGGTAATCGGTTGTAATTGCCGACTCCCGCGCCCCAGCACGCGTGGGGATCACATCCCTCTCCTCTCGGACTTGGCTGGGTGTGGGAAAGGCATGTTTTACTTGTCACAGGCAGAGCTCGCACTTGCGGAGAAGTTGCCGCGAGTGTATTACTATTGTGAAAGCTCTCGGTCGCGAGACCGGAGCAGTCCAGCGAGCTCAGCCCGCGGCGACTGAGCTCTCCAGGCACTTTTCTGGAACCTGTTGGGAGCCTGAGCTGTTCTGAGGGGAACAGTATTGGTCCCTTGATTTCCAAGAACGTTCCTGGAGATCGCTTTTTATTTAGGCTCCCGGATTCTCCAGAGGGAAGAGCTGCAAAGAGTTTAGTAATCGGAGATCTCAGGCTGTTATCCCAGGGCCTTGGAGTGCCGGGAGGGAGGTGCCGGGAGGGAGGTGCCGGGAGGTTCGGTCATTCCATCGCAAATCCAGCGCTGGACCTCTTTTTCCCACGATAGAGAAATAAGGGAAAAGAGAAGATGCTCAACGCAGAAACTGAACACAATGAATGAAATTACTTTATTCTGGGTATTTTAGCTTAACAAGATGCGCTTGCGTTGAATATCAAAGACTTCTCAGGCCACCGCACCCTCTTTACCCGCTCCTCCCCCCTTGGAGCTCCCCCCCTTCTCTTCCTTAGGACTAAGCTCTCGCAGAAATTCTCCCCCGAGCCTTGCTCTTTCTGAGAATCGGAGTCTTTCCCTTTCTGTCTGTCTGTCCTCCACCTCTCCTGCCCCCGCCCAACCTCCGCCCCTGCTCCGCCTGGGTGGAAACTCCGCGGAGGAGCCCGGGTCACAATGGTGTGTTTCACGGTTTCCTCCACACACTTCGCCACGGGGAGGGGAATACGGGGGTGTTCCTTTCGTCTACCCACGAGAAAGAAAGGAGCTTTGACAGAGGTAGTTATTGCTTCCTAATTTACAACCCCGAGGTTCTATGCCACTGGCCCCGGCGGCCGCGAGCGAGAGCGGCAGAACGTGTTTCCAGGCGCGGAGGCTTTGCCTAGGTAACCGGCCGTTCAGGGGGCGGAGAGAGCGGTGGGGCGCTCAGTTGGGCAGTAAGAAGGGCGGTGTGGCTCTCTCCCGAGAGTGCTGGGCGCTTGAGAGGAACCCCTTCCTGGGGAAGAGGAGAGCCCCATCCACCCAAGTTCAAAGGCCGACCCTCAGAGAAGGGCTGAGCTTGAAAGGCCTCCCGGGAGGAGTAGGATCCCGGGTACCCACTGGAGGAGAGGGTGGGAGAGTTGCTGGAGACACTCACAGAAGATGCATTGGGACGAGAAGCAGACGCTACAGTCCAGGAAAGAGCCTCTGTGCCAAAGCTACTGCAAGCTCGAGCTTTCCATTGCAGCAGCTCAGACTGGGGGTGGAAAGGGAATCCCCCATTTCCTGGCTGTCCACGGCGTCCCAGACCTGGGTACTCTGACCCCCTTTCACTCCTGCAGCTAAGCTGAGGGCACGGGAGTGGCGGAAAATAAAATTACTAGCCCTTGAGCCCCGCACCTCCAGGGAGGTTTTGTGTTTGGTTTGGGGGCCCTTAAGGGATTTACGTTCCTATTCACAGAGCTGTCCCCACCCCCCAGCAAAGGAGGCGCTACAGGCCGGAGTCTGGGGCAGCCAGATCCTTTCGCCTAGGACCGCGAAGCCGCGCTTTGAGCTACAAAGTTTCGCTAGGCAGTGCGCTGAGACTTTGGTCTGGAAGCTGCTCTCTTGGCGTCCTCCGGAATGTGCCCTCTCCAGGCTACGAGGTAGCTGGGAGCCTCCCACCGTCTGGGACACCGCCTGCTGCGAGCAGAGTACCTCCCTCCGCCCGCCCCACCGGCCGCGAACGCGGTCCCCTCCTCGCTTGGCTTCCAGCGCTGGCCTTCTTTCCACTGTGTCCTTTTGTTTGCCTGACCCCTGGCCCCCGAAACTCGCGGCTAATAGAAGCGAAGCTCCATTAGCATTTAGAATGAAAAACGCAGACTTTCTTAATTCCTTGGGGCATTCATGCATTCGTTCCGGACCTTGTGCATTTCCTATGCAACGTGTAAAATTTGTATTTTAAGGGTGGAGGCAGGCGGAGTTGGAAAATGGCTATTTTCCGCTCGTGCCCACTCAATAACCCCCAAATTCAGACAAGTAGATTTGCAAATGTTCTCCTTCCTTAGTTTTCCTGACTTTGTGAGCCCTGGCAAAGAGATCAATTTCTGGACCATGACAGGTTGCAGGGCTTTCAGCCTCGGTTTGTGTGCTACAAAACTGCGGTGTATGCTGTGGATGTTGACTACCTTTCCTCAGCTTTCCCCCAAGGCGAAATGATGCTTCTTGACGGGGAATTCCGGGACCACTTAGACACTTTTACTTACCCTCATGTTAATTCTTGGTAATTAACTAGCCTTTCGAGACAACACCTCCCCAATTAGCCTACCCCTGAGCCCTGTGACACATCCTCGTCTCACAGCGCTTTCTTTCCTCTTGTCCGGTGCCTGCAGAGCCCACTGCGGGAGAGCGCAGCCCGGCAAGCCCGGGCCCTGAGTCTGAACACTCAGTAGAGCCAGGCAGCACCGCCAAAGCTTTGCCTCGCCGGTCGTCCCCGTCTTCTACGCTCTCAGCCTCTGCTGGAGAGACCCCCAGCCCCACCATTCAGCGCGCAAGATACCCTCCAGGTAGGTCTGAAACTTTGACCTCCCATTTTCCCTCCCACAGAGAGTAATGAGTAGGGGAACCACATGTCAGAGGGGGCCCAGCTGGTCAGCATGCCAGCACAGCTCTGGCCAGGCATCTCACAGAACAGGTGATTTCCCTAAAGGAAGCTCTTCTGTGTGCCACACCCTGTTGCTAGAAGTGGAAAATCCAGATTAAATTAAGCGTTGCATTTCTCAGAATTATTTTTTCCTATGAAAGCTGCAAATACTGTAATAGATTATAGTCTTTTATTCATTTAAGTCTTAATTTTTGCTCTTGTTTTGTATCCAAGATATGCATTTGTGAATTATGGAATCACTTAGAGCAATAGAGGCATTTTTATTTGCATAAACCCAGTTATCATTTGGGTGCACACATTTAGATGAGTAAAGCTCAGAAAGAACTGGAAAAACATTTGAGTTGAAAGCCCAGGAGTAAATGTGAGTTTGGCAAAAGAAAGGACAGCACTTGGTTTGCACCTCCTCTTTAGAAATTTGTTAAAGGGATACTATGTGCCAGGCCTGTGTAGGCACCAGAGATATGCAGATTAAGTAGAACAGAGACTCAGCAAGCTCATCTTCCAGCTGGAAACTTCAGAGAGCCACAAAGAAAAGCAATAGGTAGGAAAGGACAGCAAAGAACGACAAAAGACTAGGAGAAATCCTAGAGGTACTGAAGGAGAGTGGACAAAAGAGCAGGATTCTTTCTTGCAAAGGGTTAGCATTTCACTTCATCCCAACCACTGGACAGACACCAAGATAAGGAATCCTTTAGCTTCAAACTAATGAGTGTGCTTTTAAGGCCCTGCTTTAAAAATTTTTTTTTCTAAGGTTTGAACTAGCCCCTCCTCATCACTGCTTCTTCCAACAGGCCCTCGTCACCTTTTTTCAAGTCAAGATTTCATCCCATACACGCATGACTCAATCAGAGTTGGAAATGTGGGTAAGAGAAAGATGTAAAAGGAAATCCGAAGTACTCACGTTTCTATTAGTCACACCTTTACACCATAGACTCCAAACAGACGTTAAGCACCTGGTTTTCCTTTGGCTCAGAAAAACCAACCACTAGAAAATGCCCATTTTATCACTTCTATTTAACCCTAAAAAAGGAAAATAATTAGATAAATCATCCACTAGAGCCAGTCATGCTCTAGACCTTCTCCCCCAGTTTAGCTTCTTCTGAACAATAGCAAGCATCTTGGATACCAATCACTTCAGAGGCTCAAAATAGCCAAACTGGTAGAGAAACCAAATTATTCCAGAACTGCTTTCTTCTTTTCTAGGGAACTAATTCTTCTGTTGTAAACATATACCCCAACTATCTTGCCTATTGAATGATAGGTGTTGACTGGTACCATAGAACAGCCACTGCTGACATATCTAATTAGTCAGAATTGACAAATATGTTTGTGTATATATGTATGCATATAGGCACACACACACACTGTATAGCACAGAACAGGTTTGGTGGGTGGTTTTTTTTTTTTTTTTTTTTTTTCAGCTGCTGATCTTTTTCTTTGCAGATGGCACAGACTCCCCCAGTCCATTTCCTGGGCCTACGTTCCCACCTCTCCACCTAGTTGGCTGAAGCCACCAGCAGGGGTCCAGTTTGTGCATGCTGCTAGTCCTGTTTGGAGGAGGGAGGAGGGGGTGGGAAAAAGCAACCACAACTTGTGTGGGCAGCTTCAGTTGGCACTCATGAAATGTTAGAATGTCACTGTCTTTCTTGGCCAGTAAGTCCCACACAGGACATCTTTTTGACTCACCCATAGGTTTACAAATCAATGTGTATAGGTTGGGGGACTAATGATCTCTTTCTCTCACAATTAACCATCGGAGCATTTGTAGGCTTTTACTCTATTCTCCCAGCTTGTGACTTAGGAGGCCACTCTAGTTTATTGGACTCAAAGCCATTTTTTAAAAACATCTTTGGATTTATTTATGAGGGAAGACATTAAGTCCTTAGATCTGTTGGAGAGCAGAGCAAAAGAGAGATGATGGGTATTGGAGTCCCTTTTGTCTGTCAGGGATTCAGCTGTCTTCCCAGAGAGGAAAAAGTAAGCATGAGGCATTTAAGTCTGTGCTACCAGAAGGAGAAGAGGATGTCACTTCCTGTGTTTCCCAGATTAGACAGCAGTGAATCCAACACTGCCTATTAGTTAGGTAAAGTGCTGACTTGCTTCTGAGAGCCCTTTCTCCCTGGCCCTGCAGATATGCCCTGTGTGCAAGCCCAGTATAGCCCTTCGCCTCCAGGGTCCAGTTATGCAGCACAGACCTATGGCTCGGAATACAGCACAGAGATCATGAATCCCGATTACGCCAAACTGACCATGGACCTGGGCAGCACCGAGATCACGGCCACAGCCACGACGTCTCTGCCCAGCTTCAGTACCTTCATGGAGGGCTACACGAGCAGCTACGAAATCAAGCCCTCCTGTGTGTACCAAATGCAGCCTTCTGGGCCACGGCCTTTGATCAAGATGGAAGAGGGTCGAGCACCTGGCTACCACCATCACCACCACCACCACCACCACCACCACCACCATCACCAGCAACAGCAGCCATCCATTCCCACGCCCTCTGGCCCGGAGGAAGAGGTGCTGCCCAGCACGTCCATGTACTTCAAGCAGTCCCCGCCATCCACCCCCACCACGCCTGGCTTCCCCCCACAGGCGGGGACACTGTGGGACGACGCGCTGACCCCCTCGGCTCCTGGCTGCGTGGCCCCCGGCCCGCTGCTGGACCCGCCCATGAAGACGGTGCCCACGGTGGCCAGTCCGCGCTTCCCGCTCTTTGACTTCAAACCCTCGCCACCGCACCCACCCGCACCCAGCCCTGCTAGCAGCGGCCACCACCTTGGCTACAACCCGACAGCCGCTGCCGCGCTCAGCCTTCCCCTGGGAACCGTGGCCGCTGCTGGAAGCCAGGCTGGCGCGCTTGAGGGCCACCCGTTCAGCCTGCTGGGCAAGCGGGCGGCCCCGCTGCCTTTCACGCCCATCGGCCTCACAGCGTCCCCTACTGCCTCCAGCCTGCTGGGCGAGAGTCCCAGCCTGCCGTCACCGCCTAACAGGAGCTCCTCTTCAGGAGAGGGCACGTGCGCAGTGTGTGGGGACAACGCCGCCTGCCAGCACTACGGGGTGCGCACCTGTGAGGGCTGCAAAGGCTTCTTCAAGGTGAGCACCTGCCTCCTCTTGACGGCCCCTCTTCTCCAGTCCCAAGCCAGCCCCTTCCTGCAGCCAATGGTTAGGAGTAGCCGTTGTCTATTTTGGTTTGAGTCCTGTAATCGGGAAGCTGTGTTTCTCAGGGGTTTTTAACTTCAGGGCAGGGTACAAGAAGGCCACCCAGATAGGGTCTGCGAATCAACTGGCCTGACATTGCCTTAGGAGCATTTTTTTTTTTTTTTCTGAAGAGAGCTTTCATCAGATTGTCAAAAGGATCTGTGCTTCAGCAATGCTGAAAGCTCATTGCATTCCTTTCAGTCCTCATGGGATCTCAGAGGGGAGATCCTGGACTTTTGTGTCTCACTTAGACTTCACAGTAAGGGCTGGGACTCCAGAGACCAAAAGGCTTGTTGTGAAATTTTGGCTGCTCACTGTCTTTATCAGTAGTATCTTTATTTATTTATTTATTTATTTATTTATTTATTTATTTATTTTCCAGAACTGGGGATTGAACTCAGGCCCTTGCGCTTGCCATAGAAGCACTTATTCCACTGAGCCATCTCCCTGGCCTATCAATAGTATCTTGATGGTAGATTATAATTATGTTTATTTTATACCTGAGGATATGGTGAGGGAGAGAGGCACTTCAGCTGCCTCAGGACATGCACAGGGGGAGCAAAATTGAGGCAGGATGATAACTCATACTTGTGTGACCTCATATGAATGCCCTTGTGCTGGAGCACAGTAGACACGTAATTGCCCACAAGCAGTTTGTGGCAGCTGCCCCACAGAAGATAGAAGTTAGAGTCCCACCAATCTACTATATCTTTTTGAAATCCTTCCTTACCTCTGTTCCATATACAGTACCACGTTTCACCACTGTTCACTCTCTCACAGACCCTGAGGAGAACTTTACAGTGGGAGGGTCTGCACCTCCTCAAGGAAGCTCAACTCTAGAGAGGCAAATCCTTGGATGGGTTTTGTGCAGTGGTTTAAGCGCATGTGGACATTTAGGATGGATCCAGCTGGCCTTTTCACTCCAGAATTCCATGCCCTTTCCACCATTAGAGGTGTGGAGGAGTGGTCGAGGAGAAAGATCTAGTTGTTTTGTTGCTCTGTCTTCTGTCATTGAGTCCTTCACACACTTTCATGCCACTGTCCTCTTTCCTCACCCCACTGACCATTATTTCAGATCCACACAAGTCACTGCCTAACCCCCAGTGCTGGGCAGGACAGAAGAAAAGGGGAAATGAGAGGCTGATTGAGTAACTAGGATTTGGGGGCACAATAGGATGTATCTGGGAGCTCAGTGATACTGAGTGTAGAAGACTCAAGTGGGAGCCTTAGGCCTGACACTTCTTTCTAAGCCTCTGTTTCCCTATCAGGGAATAAAACTCAGGGAATAGCTGTAGTGAATGAGATTAACACTTGTACAAAAGCACATTGTAATTTGACAAGTCCATGAAATAAGTTTATTATTAAATGAAAACTATGAAGTATTTGTAAAAATGTATGCCTGTAGGTGGGTATATATACCAGCAACCAACAGTTATTTTTTATGTGAGGGTTGTAATAGTCGTTAATTGAATTTTGTAGATAAATGGTAAAACGCTTGTGGAAAGACTAGGCAATATGTTAAATGCCCTACAGGTCTTCATGCACAACTATGAAGTTTTAAATGCAGAACTCCCCCCACCTTTGCCATTAAGGTTAATTCCTCCCCCCATCTCAACTCTTCAAGTTTCAAGTAACTGCATTCCTTTAGCAGGTTTGATTTTCACATCATTTCACTGGAAACACTGAAAGGCAGTAGAACAGAAAGCAGCAAGGGAGAAAAGAATGAAAAACAATTAAGAGAGGTATAAATAATAGAATCACCCTTAAATAATTGAGAGTTGACCAAAATCTCAAAGTGGTTATTCGTTATGAATCTAAAAATCTCCATTAAGTGTTCCCCAACAGGTTCTGTTTTTCGCAGCAATTCCTTGAAAACAAATCTATACTTGAATGGGGGGGGGGCAGGATGGGGAGAACCACCCCACAGATCTGTTAATTAAGGGAACAGGAGCAGGTTTTACCCAGTGGCTTTCTACCATTAAATTGAATTCTTTAAAAATGTGACATGAAGTGCAGTTAATGATGAGAATTCAGTGATTGAACCATAACGATCTCTCCCTGTCCTTCAACTGTGCAGGCACACACAAGTGTGGGGAAGGCTTCAGGTTATTGAGAAAATGTGTACACGAAGCAAAATGCCACCAGGCACTTAAATTGGCATATCATCTTGAGGATAATGCCAAGAAATAGACTGTTAGAAATTACTGCATTCAGTGAAAGAGAGCTTCCTTTGAGAAACACAAGTTTTCTATCCTTACAGACTCCTGAGAATTTAAATCCTGAAACTCAGAAGTATGTTTGTGTCTTAGAATTTTGCATTTCAAACTGGACAGATATGTTTTAGACTTGAAGTAGCTTGGCTTCATTAAATTTTTAAAGCTATGTGACAGCAGTTTAGAATCTTATACCCTATGTTGAAATAAAAGGTGACAGCGTGAAAACTGAGAAATGAAAGGTGAAGACCCCTGAAAAAGGTTGAAAGTGAACCTAAAATTTGGATACAAAATAGGCCACAAACCCCAAGTTGTCTGGGCCTTTTCATGCAGCCCAGACTTCCCAAATAAATAAAACTTTCTTCTCTATTTGGAGTTGATACATCCAGATAATTTCTGAATGATTTCACTGTAAGTGAAATATGTCCATTTGCACAAATGTTTTTAAATTACATCAAACAAGCATTCTTTTACACTTGGAACACAAAATATGTTTAATTGTTTTTCCATGTATCATTTAAAAATTCTATGTGATTCTGAAAAATATGATTATTTTTATAGCCAAGCTCAGGTTTTTATGCTGTGTCTTTTGCAATATGGCTATTTTAGTGTCTGTATCAATAGTCATTTATGAAATAACCTATTAATGGGAATTTTCACTCAAAATATATGGCTTTCATATTTCTCTCTTATTTGTGTTTGGGGAATTTTGTTTCTTTCTTAGATGTGATAATGATTTTTTAAATTTAATTTTAAGATTTTGCTTTCGAAAATCAGAAATGGCTAGTATATTATATATATTCTTCAAAGATAAAATAAAGTACAAAACCAGTTAACTTCTTTTTAAATTAGAATAATATTTCCTACATATTTTAACACAACAAATCTTGATTTTGCTTTTTATGATTTCATCTCTGTTCAGTGACAAAGCCCAGTTACTGTGATATTTGACTTACGATAGTGATAGGATACAAAGTACATCTCAGATAATTTTGATTTTATTTTAATAAGGTCAGCAATAATCAGGGGAGTGGAACAAGTAGAAAATTGTTCCCAAAGGGATATTAAAAGTGGAGATAATCTAATCCTCCAAGGAATGATATGTTGACCTGGTAATTTCAGATATGATTTTATCATTCAGAGTTGGGTGCCTCCTGAGACTTGCTTCAGAACAATCTGAGATGATTTTCATTGTCAGCAGCTAACACTAATAAAATTGTTTTTCCTGCAGGCTAGCGTGTTAGGAAATTAAATTTATCTAATTATACGAATTGCACTGTCGCTTTTCACGTTGTAATTAAAATACATCTTGTCAGGTCCTACCTCTTTCCAGAAACTATTAGTTGACTATCTCTGTATTGTATTTTTCTCAGAGAACAGTGCAGAAAAATGCAAAATATGTTTGCCTGGCAAATAAAAACTGCCCAGTAGACAAGAGACGTCGAAACCGATGTCAGTACTGTCGATTTCAGAAGTGTCTCAGTGTCGGGATGGTTAAAGAAGGTATGAATATGATGCTCTTCATCCAGTTTGCTATTCTCAGACATCACTGAAAGAAATGTTAATATTTATGTAAGGATGGTGTATTTCCCTAGTTACTCTTTCATTCCAACATTTTATTTGTATGGAATATATTTCCATTTAAAAATACCTGCAGACTACTTATTCTGATTTCTCAAAATCAATAGAGAGCTTGTGTGCATGCATATGTGTTCTATTTAAGAAAGAAAATTTCAAGGCTAATTCATTACCAACTGTAAGTATCGGGTATCTTTTCTGATGCTTGCTTCAACTCTTATGAAATCATTGACAGCAACTGGGATTCGATCCCTGGCATGCGTTGCCGGCCCCACCCCTGGGGCAACTGAGACTGGGTACAGGCTCCTGTAATCCCAGTCCTTGGGAGGCTGATAACTGGAGGATTGCTATGTAGTGAGACCTTGTAGGCCCTGTACTAAATAAATTTTTTAAAAAATCATTGAATACTATTCCAAACTTATTGCTCTTTTTAAGTTGTTATTAATGACTTCCCAACCATCATATATTTTGATTCATTTTTGAGATTTAGACTTTTTCATGATATAATCCATAAAGACTGTTTTCTTTCTCTCTTTGAATCAGTTGTACGTACAGATAGTCTTAAAGGGCGAAGAGGCCGGCTACCTTCCAAACCAAAGAGCCCATTACATCAGGAACCTTCTCAGCCCTCTCCACCTTCTCCTCCAATCTGTATGATGAATGCCCTTGTGCGAGCTTTAACAGATTCAACACCGAGAGATCTTGATTATTCCAGAGTAAGTCTTACATGTTCCACTTTTGATTGAATTATCAACATCTGTACTCATGATACTTCATAGAAATAAGAGTTGATTGGATGACTTTAGGTCTAGCACTGTGATAATCCATTTTCATACCTTTTCTGGGTTTCTCATTTCATTTAACAATTCAGTGCATCCATTGCACCAAATAATGTTTGCCTTATTGGCTGTCTAAATGCCTTAACAAATGATCCTGCCAGTGCTGCACCTGTTGTACTCACTTTGCAGGATTCCTGGTGGTTGTGCCAGTGAAAATCTGTACAGGTGAACTACAATTTGTCAATAGATTTCCTTCATGGTCTATACAAAGTGACTGCTGTTTTTTTCATATTGTGATTAAACTATGTGAGTGAGCCTCAAGTTATCCTTAAGTAACTTATCCATTTTACTGACACTGATTAACCTGCTGCTTATTCAGAAGGATTAGACCATTGATGGCTAAGAAGCTCTGGCCTTCACATTAGGCATTATGAGGAGGACTGGGATGGAACTCTGCCTCCGCCTCACTGCTTCCTGCCAGTGTCACCTGGCTCCTGCTCTTGGTTCTCTTTTCTCTGGAGGAGATGATTATGATATTTAACCCCAGAGGGGTGTATTGAGCATCAGCCACACAGAGAGATGGAAACATTTTGAAAACCATAATGTTAACAGTGTTGTTATTTAAGTCATCTGAAACATACCAACATTTTCTTATTTTGTAGGGATGTAGGAAAATCTTATCAGTCTGAATTCTGTGAATTGCCTTCAATTTGGATAATACAGATAAAAGCCATGAAACTAGATATTCTGAAAAAATGTATAAACATTACTCTAAGGTCTTTTTAAAAAAAGATTTAGAAAAGAAAACTTCTAGTTAAACAGGATCTGACTGAAGAAAGAAAGAAAGAGAAAAATATCACAGGTTTTAAATAATATCTATACACTGGACATAGTGGCACATTGTTTCATTTGATACTTTAAGCAGCAGTGAACTCTAGGGATTGTTTAGAAGCATAGACAAGGAGAGACCAGTTCAGGGGTCTCCAGTTGATTGGTCTGACTGGCAGCTGAGATTAGGTTGCCTTCCCCGGGTCTAGTCAGCATTTCAGGCATCTGCTTGCATGTCTGGCAAAGCCAATGTGCCTTCACTATTGCCCTCCTTTTAGGTTGCAGTGTTGATGAAAACGACTGGTTACCTGCTGTGACCTTTTTTCTCTCATCCCCACCCTCATTAGGCTGTGAAGCTTCCTCTCTGCACCTGATCATAAGACTCCATATCAGAAGCACAGTAGACTCTTAGCACCAAATGTTGAGGACTCTTTCTGATTACAAGTAGCATCTCTTGACTAAAGTCATCTTGAATAATGGTATAACAGAATAAGGTGGTGGCTAAGGGTGTGGGCTTTGGAAGTATGCAAGCCTAGATGAAAATCTTAACACCATAATTTATGAACTGAAAGACCCTAATATGCTTAATTAAGCATATTAATGCCCAAGTTGCCTCATCTGTGTTATAGGGTAATAATGCATGCTTCCTACAGTTGTTTTGTGAATGTTAATATGATAGTATGTGCCAATGCTTTAGTACACTACTCTGTATTATTTCCTTAACCAAATTTTCTTACTCTACCCACATGTTGAATGTACTGAGTACTACACATTACACATATCAGGTACCATTCAACAGTACATTATAATTTCCATTGCACAGATAGGAAATTAAAAACTAGGAAAAACTAACAGGCTGACTTGCCCAAGGTCACAGAGCTAACATACATCTGAGATAAGATTAGAGGCTGACTTTCTTAGACCCCAAAATCTGTGCTTCTCAATACCAAGTTTCATTGCTTTGCTGATTTCAGTGAAAGTGGGTGCTAGATAAATATTTGGGGATGGTGACTTCTCCCTGAAGCACCCTGGATTCTTCCTATGTAATTTGTCTGCTTTAATGAAGCTTTTGAACACTGCTTTGGCTAAGGCTTTAGCCCACGATCTGATATTGTTCTAGGGCATTTAGCATCACCATTGATGCCAACTCTAGAGAACGAAGGCCCCCAAAGTGATATTTTGGCCCCAAAATATCCAATTATCAGTCTTTGTGGCCTAATTACTCATTCAGTGGTAAGCCCTCCCCAACCCTCTGAGCTGTCCCAGCTGGGAACTGTCTCCACAATGAAAAATCAATCCGCTGTGTTTGCTTGCCTCTGCACCATTCTGTCTGTTAGTCTAGAGTCATCGTCCTCATCAACAAACATTTATCCAATTTAATTGTTAGCTTTGTCCAAAATAGCAGATTGACCATGCCAGAGTCTGGGTCACATTGATAATACCTATAGGGTCTGGCTCAATTTTGCAAAGCATATTTATTTTAATTGCATTGTTTTGGAATCAGGTTGAACCTCATAGCTTGGGTTCTCCTGATTTTAGATAGCTTTACAAAATTATCAAAAATTGGACCAAAATCAACTAAATAAAAAGACTTTTAAAAAAATACAGTGATTTTTCATCAAAAACTTGGATGAAGGCATAGGAGCATGCTGATCACATTTGCAGATGACAGAAAGCTGGGAGGGATCGCTAATATGATGGATGTCAGTATCAACATTCAGAGTGATCTCGACAGGTTGGAACAGGAAGGGTTGCAACCATCACGAAGAAAGTTAACAAAAATAAATGTGAAGCTCAGCTTTTAGAATTATATAAAAAATGGGAGAGCCTTGGCTTGTCAGTGGTTCATTTTAAGAAGCTCCAGGGTTTGTTCCGTAGACAATGTAAACCAAAAAAAATCTGTGTCTGGTGAAAGTAAGGAATGCTGAACTACCTGCTGCAGTGCTAGCGCTATGAGACTACAACCAGATCTAGAGTGGGCCCACTGACTCTGTCCCATCAGGCAATTCTTCAAGGACCACGTCTAGCTCTAAGCTGGGGTTTAAGAAGCATGTGGCTATATTTTTTCTGAAAATTTGTAAAGAATGGTTGGAGGAAATGAAAATACAAATACAGGACAGAGGAAGATTTGGTGGAATTAGGTCATTCTTTTGCCCTGTATCGGAAAAAAAAAAAAAAAAAAAAAAAAAGACTGTCATTCCTGCTGGCAAATGTAGAGCAAGAAGGAGAGGGACAGACAAGCTCTTCTGGCCATACAAGGAGCTGTCAGAGTGTGAGATCAGCAACACAAGAAGTAATCAAGAACATGTAACAGGATTCCCCGCAGGAGGAAGGTCACTCTGGATGACATTAAGTCCCTTCCAAACCTAGATTTTATGATTCTGATGTTTACCTTATTGTCCTTACGTGCAAGTATTCATATATACATACACATACAGGAATACATATGGTTAAATAACTTGGTATTTACCAGTATTGAGCTTGCTTTGTCCTCAAACCATTAATATATAAAATGAATGAAACAAATGAATTTATTCAGTGCTATTTTGAACCAGTCATCACCATGTATTTCTTATATAATTTTACTTTAGCCCCCAGCTCTGTGTGGCATAATTTATGGTTTCAGTCATTTTTAAGACTGTCATTTGTTGAAATTCAACTCTCATAACTTCCCCTTCATATTTTGATTTTACAAATTTATAGTACTAGAGGTGACCCTGAAATCATCTAATCTAACCCCTATAGCTTCAGACAAGCAAAGTAAGGGTCAAAGGGGTTAATTTGTTTGCAAACATCAGTGGAACAGCTAGAATGAGATCCAAATCATATCTCTCAAGGTAGTATTTCTATTTTTTTTTTTTTTTTTTTGCGGAACCGGGGCTTGAACTCAGACCCTTGCGCTTGCCAGGGAA
>NDGN011510423.1:6293-17216 GCA_002564285.1 Tympanoctomys barrerae
TGTGTGTGTGTGTGTGTGTGTGTGTGTGTGTGTGTGTAACTGGGGATTGAACTCAGATCCTTGTATTTGCCAGTCAAGCGCTTATCCTAGTGAGCCATCTCCCCGGCCCCTATAATTTCAATTCTTATCAAGAGCCTTTTTCTATCCTAGCTAGGGAGAAAGCTAACTGTGGCTCCAAGGCCCAGTGACTCACTGAATTTTTCTGTCTGTAAGAAAAACATTTAATAGTATTTGACTTTGTAGTGATTATAGTTATATCAAACCTTTCAAGAGTCGATCTAAATTATTTTACTTTATTAGAATGTTTTTAAAAATTGGCTAGATGACAAATTGTGTTCTATAGAACTCTTCCTCAGGAGGTGTGGACAAGACTGTGTTTCTGTGGTCAGATCATTTGGGAAATTAGACTCTCTCCAGGAAATTCACCCTACACATTAGCATATGAAAAATTCTGACACATCCTGTATCAACTGTATTTAGCATAGTATTCCATATTCACTTGACAATGTAAGACATGTGCATCTTTAAGACATCTATTAGTAGTTCATGAGATAGATGCTGTACAGAGCAAGGTTCAGAAAATACAAAACTAGATAATTGTTGTTAGTTTGCTGACTTTGTATTTAATAATGACTGCCTTTCCCACCAGAAGAATAAGGTGTAGGTTCTCACCCTCTTTTATATTTTATATTTTAACCACATTATCTTTTATTTCTGCTCATCACTGGAGAAAACCCAGCAGCTTAGGGTGTGGTGGGGTGTTGTATCTAAGCCTCTCTCTGTATATATCTATTGTCCTGGATTGCTATTGTGTCTCCCCACCATGTTGGGAACAGAAACCTTGTATTATTATCTTTTATCTCTGATGCCCATTATGTAAATGAGCATAATGGAGAAAAGAGTGGCCCTTCAGTCCTGCAGAACTTGGGAACCAATTATTATTCCTATACAAAGTTTGTCTTTGCAGTGTCTTAGGCTAAATTACTCTGTATTTCTGTGAATCATTGTAGCAAGCAGGATTATAAGAGGAGCGCAGAACACAGAGAGGGAGCATTAGATACTGTAAAGCAGTGGTGGCAAACCTATGGCATACATGCCACAGAGGCTATTTGTTATCGTTGAAAGCTCTGAAAGGTTTGCCATTGCTGCTGCAGAAGGAGACACATCACTAAATTAAACAACAATGGAAACTCTCTGTTCCCAGTGTTTAAGCCTAACTATAGTTATCTTTGTGATTTAGATTCATCTGAATCACATGACCAAAGCTTAGCCCAATAAATGGATTAAACAATTCCATGCATCAATTATTTCATTACATTAGGGAAAGGGTATTTGTTCTTTGGGGGAACATATTGTCCTTCATTGACTACCTCAGCACCATGTAGTTTAGAAGCTGTTTTGGGGGAGAAGTTGTTCTGTATCTCAGGAATTGGGAACTTTGGTCAATGTAGAAACCACTCAGCACTGCAGTAAATCATTTTGCATGTACCTGGAGCAGAGAGCCAAATTTGTTCTCTTTTTCTCCTCTCTATTCCTCACTAGGACCAAAGCATTCTCTCTTGTTTCATATGTTGTTTTTTGCCTCAGGGATACAGTGCTTTCAGTAATAGAGAATACAGTGCCTTTACTGCTTTCTAATTTCCATTTCCCCCCAGTCTTCTAAGGATTATAGACGAATATGTGCAGTTTCCAAGCCCCAAGTGTGGTTTTTTTTTCACCTAATTTATGCAGATGCCTCAGAAGAGAAAACTCATCCTTTTATTTCCTATCCAGATTTTTGTAATGAGCTTTGCAACACTATTTTATTTAATGGATGAAACATTCCTGAATTACTTACGAACACACTTTTGCTGAATAAATTTCATTAATGACTTTTTAAAAAATCACTGTTAATCCAGTTTATATGTCTTATTAACAGTTGGTGCTAATTCTTTTTAAAAACAGTGCTTTATAAACAATTGTAGATAAGAAGCACATCATGAAAGAAATATGAATCCTCTTTCTGCAAGCCTGCGCAGTATTGATCTGTACTGTTTTGTGCTACCAAAATTCAAGATGTAAAAACATTTTTTTATTGTTTCTTTCCTCTATCACTGAGAAGAGCCTTGGGCAGCACTGCTTATCACTGGAGAAAATCCCAGCAGCTTGGGATGTGATGGGGTGTCATATCTAAGCCTCTACTCCATATCTAGTGTCCCGGGTTACTATTGTGCCTCCCCACCATGTTGGGAACAGAAACCTTATATCATTATCTTTTATCTCTGATGCCCACTGTAGTATTGTGACAAATGTTTGCTGTAAGAATGACCAAGGCATTTTATCAAACTATGTCCAAGCCAACAGAGATTAATAAATGTAGGGCCCATAGCACCTGATTCTAAGGGAGTGAGACAGGAAGCACATATATACTAACCAACTGCCTAGTGGGCTGCTCCCATTTTTCCATCTGGAAATTGGGTGATATAACTTTTTATCTGTGCAAATGACACTGCAACATTATAGGAAAGAAAGGTGAGAGTCTGTGGAACCTGTAGGGGAAGATTCATGTAACACTCAGTGACTGCTGCTTCTCCAGGCTGTACAGCATGGTCAGTTTGCCTAGAGGGTTTATGTTGGTGAGACATAGAAGATGAGGTTGGATGTATAGGGTGAGCCCGCCCCACAGTCTATCTTTTTTAGTATTGGGGAACTTAAGAGGATTTATTCTAAAGAATTTCTCCATCTACCCTTACCCCAAGTACATGAAGTGACAGCAAGAGATGGCTAGAGACCCATAATTGGATCTCTGGTGATCATGCTAAAAATGGTTTGGAAGTCACTGGGCAGAAGTTGTGTCTCCCCAAATCCCATCTGTTCTGCCTCATTGAGCCTTGACTTACTGCCTAGATGTCACTAAAGCTGTTGAGTGTGCTGCTTAAGAGCTTGAATTCCAGAATCAGATTTCCTAGGTTCTCATCCCAGCTTATTCCTTTGTAGATGTATGGCTTTGGCCAAGTTCCTTAATCTCTCTTTTTTTCCTGCATTTTATAGATTTTAAAAATTTGTATATTATTAGTGAATGTTTTTAGTTCACATAGTTTACAGTTATCTTGGGAAGTGATTAAATGTGGTATCTTTGGACAAGAGACATATTATACCTTGGTTTTTTCTATTCCCCTTTTCTTTCCCTCTCCCCTCTTCTAGCTTTTCATCCTTATTTATATTGTTTGTCTCAAATACTATATTACCCCAAAATAAGATTCAGTTGGAAAATAAGCCCTAGCATAATTTTTCAGGATGTCATACTATAAGCCCTACCCCCAAAAGCTTGTTAAAATCATCAACCAAACAGTTGCATTTAATACATCCATTGCAACACATGACAGACATATTGAATTATAAAATAAAATGTAATTAAATATAAATAGATAACATTATTGTCATTAATTCTTAAAATAAATAACAACATAAATTGTAATTATTTGCAAATACCCAAGGAGGTATCTTTGGACAAGAGGCAAATGTCTATGTAAACAGAAGAACTCAAGATTTATGGCCAAAAAAATTAGATAGATAGACAGATAGTGTCTCTATAAGTTTTCTCTCATTGCTGGGATAAAATATCTGACACCTAAAATTAAGGAAAGAAAGGCTTATTGAGCTCACAGTTTGTGGAGGTTTCAGTCCATTCTCGGCTGGCTCCAAGGCAGAGCAGCACATGGAAGAGAGCAGTTCATGGCAGTGGGAAACAACAAAGCAGCAAGAGCAAATGGGAGGAGGAGTGGCAACAATGGCAACAGAGAGCATGTCTGACTCCTTGATGTTGCATTCATTCTATCTGCCCCAGGCCCAGTGCAGCACTCACACCCAGAATCCCAGCAGCACTCACACTTATAATCCCAGCACTAGATCATAAATTAATCACAAAGTCTAGAAGTCCACCCCATGACTGCATGAGGCTTTGGAGGGGGGCAACTAGACACAAACCACAATAGATAGATGAATGCATAGATAAATAGATATATACAATAGATATATCTATCTATCTATCTATCTATCTATGCATACCCAAGATAGTTAAGATAGTTACACTACTAATTTCTCTTAGTTCATGGAAAAGAAAGGTTTGTGCCAATATTGTTTGAATAATTGAATGCCTATATGTTGTATTCTGAGTAGCTAATTCAAAGATAGCAATATGCAATATATTAACCAATGTTACCCTCCTGTTATCTTGTTTTGAAATTTGGTTTTATTATTTTCTCTTTAAAAGGAAAAAAAGGTTTATTGCCAAATGACCAATGGGAGTACAGACACAATGCATGAATAACGTGCCCACTTGATAATGAAGGGACATAATTGGGGCCAACATGAATCTCCAGAGTTCAGTATATTATATATTATAACAGATTAATTTAATACACTCATGTGAAATAAAGAAATGTTTCCTGAATTTTGGTGGCTGCAGCTTCTCATCAATGTTATGTGGACCATCATTCTTAACTGTCATCAATATTTTTGCCAGACCTATCTCACAAGTCTTCAATTAACTCTTGATTTAACGGAAACTTTGTGAAGCCTAGTTTGTAAGAGGTCATGATTTGGGTAAAGAATTCATGGGATAAAATCACTGACAGTTCTGTGTTGCCAGCGCACCTTGAGCAGACTTGTACTGGTTTATACAGGGGTGTAAAGGTGACTAATAAATGGTAGTGTACTGGTTGATACATTCTGTCAACTTGAGAAGTTTAGAAGTTAATTGACTCAGCAGAGAGCCAGGATTCTTTGTTTGTAAACATCCTCATCCTGTACAAGAGGAGGGCATAGACATTGTGTAAGTTCTACACTCCCAGCCCCAGGGTAGCTTGTTTATAATATAAGGAGGGGAGAGAGGCTAGCTGCCCTTCCCTTTGCTCTCTGATAATTTCTGCTGCCATAAACTGCTGCTCTCTACCATGTGCTACTCTGCCTGGGAGCCATCCAAGTATAAACTAAAAACTCCACAAGCTGTAAGCTAAATAAACCTTTTCTTCCTTCATTTTGAGCATTGGGTATTTGTCCCAGCAATGAATAAAAAGTAACTGAGACAGAATTTGACTATATGACTATGTGACTATGTGGATTCTGAGCTTTTGGGAATGGCATATGGGAAGAGATTAAAAAAAAAATAAAAGGTTTGGAGATGTCGCCCACTAGGGAAGAGCTAGAATACCTTTGGCTCTTCTGACAGAGAAATTCTGTGAGGGAGATTCTAGTCATAGCTCAAAAGACCAAAATGCTGCTAAAAAGCCTGCCTACAAAGACAAGGCTGGAAGGTTTATGCTGGAAAGAAGACTATATTGGTTGTTGTACTTCTGATGATTTGTGTTATGGCTTGGCAGAAAGTTTGTTTGTATTTTGCTCCTGTCCAGAGACTTTGCCTGAGACTGAGATTAAGCATAGTAAACTAGTTAATCTGACCAACAACAACAAAAGAAATCTCAGGGCAGTCGAATATTGAGCCAGTGGCATGGGGGGCTTTTATATGTTGAAATATATGTTGAGAATCAAGGAAAGAGCCCAGCAAGATTATTTAGAATGTTGTGAGTTTGGCCATAAAGGAAGTGCCAATAAGGCTGTGAACTGCAAAGGTAGAGCTGAGGTCTCCATTGCCCAGGAGAAAAAGAGTAAAAAATATGTCCTGAGTGCATCATAGGAGGTGTCAGGTCCTCGTCCTTTGCTGCCTCAGAATCACAAGGGTAAGAGACTTTGCTTTGAGGAGAAAGCTGCAGAGCTCCATGTTCTGGAATACAGGCAGCAGCCACACCAGATTCCAAAATAGAGGCAGTGGCCCTTCCAGATTCCAGAACGACACTGGCATAGAAAATTTGTTCCTCAAAATCAGGGTCATAGTGCTCAGCAATCCAGGCACTCGACCCCTACAGCCAAGAGAGAAGAAAGCCTGGGTACTGCTCCAGCTGGCAGCAGACCTTGGCATCACCAACCAACTTGGCATTGGTTTTAGGAGCTTGCAGAATGCAGGTGTTCTGATAAGAAGGCTTCCATCTAGATTTCAAAGGGCCTGGGAGGCCAGGCAGTGTGCCCTTGAGAGGGCAATGTATAAAGTAGAGAGTGAACAGCCTATTCAGTAAAAGTTTCAAAAGTTTAAAAAAGCTGAGAACCTAGATTATCTGAGATAAGGTACAAGAAGAGAGCAAAGCCAGCCTCCCCCCCCCCAAAAGCCATAAAAACTACCAGCAGAAGTACAGTAGGGGTGGAGCCATGTTAACTTTTAGAGCTCACAACTCATTACAGATTGCTTCAGGTGTTCCACATGGAGCTACGGGACTTAATGTTTGCCCTTCTAGATTTTGGACTTGCTTTGGTTCCAATGCTTTGTATCCTGCTGCTTCTACCTTTTGAAATGATAGTGTTTTTCTTGTGTCACTGAATGTTAAAAGCGTTTAACTTTTCATTTATACAGAGGCTCACAGCTAAGAGTTTGTCTTAGATATTAGAAGAGACTTGGGACTTGGACTTTTCAGCAATGCTGAAATGGTTCAGACTTGGCAACTCTTGCAGAAGGACTGAAATGCCTTTTGCATAAAGAGATGTACGTGAATCTTTGGGGCAGAGGTGCCCAGAGGCAAAACGTCATGGTTCTAATGTAATACAATGTTCAAGTTGTAAAATGTTAATAAATATATCTCTGTACCTACAAACTGATTTAAGAAAATGTCTGGTTGCCAAGTTGACAAGGGGTGGATTTATGCTGGTTGATATATTGTGTCAACTTGAGAGGTTTAGAAGTTTAGGGGCTGGGGAGATGACTCAATGGAATAAGCTCTTGCCTGGGAAACATGGGGGCCTGAGTTCAATCCCCAGTTCCAAAGAAGAAGGAGGAGGAGGAGGAGGAGGAGGAGGAGGAGGAAGAGAAGGGCGAGGAGGAGGACAAGGATGAGGAGGACAAGGAGGACGAGGAGAAGTAGTTTAATTAAGTGACTCAACAGAGAGCCATGATTCTTAGTTTGTAAACATCCTCATACTGTACAAGAGGAGGGCATGGACATTGTAACTTGTTTATAATATGAGGGGAGAACGGCTGGCTAGAAGCTGCAGCTGCTGCCCTTCCCTTTGCTCTTCACTGATTTCTGCTGCCATGAACTGCTGCTCTCTGCCATGTGCCACTCTGCCTGGGGGCCATCCGAGTATAAACTAAAATCTCTACAAACTGAGCTAAATAAACCTTTCCTTCCTTCATTTTGAGCATTGGGTATTTGTCCCACCAACAAATAAAAAATAATAGGCACAGCTATATAGACAAAAAGTTCTTGCTATGACTGTGTCTAGATGTCCTCCCAAGGCCTCACGTGGCTGTAGGTGGGGATTTTCAGAGATGGCTGGATCTAGGGCGTGTATTACTGGGGTCAAAGATGTGATGCTGATTGATTCATGATGTGATGCTAGAAAGTAGCCTGTTTGAGACGTAAGGGACAGAAGAGCTATGGTTGTGCGTTGTTACTTCTTGCCTATTCCTGCTGCTGGATGTCTTCTGTGATGCCCTGCTGCCATGCCACCCTACCTTGGAACTGGCCAACTATGGACTGAAACCTCTGCAAACTGTGAGCCAAGCTTCCTTCCTTAACTTGGGTGTTGGGTACTTTGTCTCAGCAATAAGAAAATAAGACAGAGCTCCTTTAAGGAGAACTCTGTTGCTGGGCATGAAGAGTTGGGGCCAGTAGTTCTATAGAAAATGAAGTCACAAGAAATTCAGGCCAGAATTTGGGTTTTGGAATTATGACTGTGTTACAGATGATGACATGATGGTATTTGAATAAACATAGATTTTTAAAGATGAATAAATGTAGATTTTTGTACATGAAAAAAGTAAGGCATTCTCTGAAAATAACACAAATTCCCTATTGTGTCTTTTGGAGCAAAAATTAATATAATACTTGATCTTATTTTCAGGGAAACATAGTAAGAAGGCAATTATAGCATGAAACTCATATCCTCTTATGAGAATTAGATTAGCACATGTAAAGTACCTAGAAAAGTGCTTGGCACAGAGTAAGTCCTCAATAATTTGAGCTACTAAATGGGTATTAGTACACATTGAAATTGAATTAGGCACTGTATATATCCCAATTCTGTCATCTATCTATAAATTTGAGATGGGGATTTGGCTAACACTCAAATGTGCAGAGATTTAGACTGAACCTCACAGGAGCACAAGCCATGTACTTTCTTTCCAAGTAGCTGTTAGGTCTAAATACAGCTTGCTTTATTTTAAAGTCAAACAGAAAGAAAAAAAACAGAACAATGAAAAATTACTACATAATACAGTAAAGACAACAAATTTGTTTATTGTAGTAAAAGAAAAATTTATAAAGGTTTTGCACCCTTGACAGGATGCAAAAAGAAAAGAAAGAAACATGAACTAGAAATAGAAATATCTAGGGCCAGCCAAATAGCTCAGCGGATTAAAGTGCCTGAAAGCAGGCGCAGGGGCTGGGGCTTTGATTCCTGGGCCTGCTGTGCCAGTCCCACCCCTGGGGCTCACTGAGACAGCAATTGAGACTGGGCATGGTGGCACATGCTTATAATCCCAGCTCTTGGGAGGCTGTAAACAGGTAGATCACTACAAGTCCAATCTAGTAGTGAGACTCTGAACACCTGTAGACCCTTTCCTAAAAATACCAAAAAAAAAAGAAAGAAAGAAAGAAAGAAATATCTAGAATATATAAATTTTTTTTAAAAAACCTAGATCCTTATAATAAACAACCCAATCAAAAAAAAATGGACAATTGAAATGGATACACACTTTTTAAAAAAATGTAGCAGTTATTTATTTAGGTTCTTAGTAGGAAATTTAGAACCTGAATTTATGAGAGTAAATTCCATTTGTCAAAAAAAAAAAAAGGATTGTAGGTGGTCCCAGAGCTGAGGAACAGTTTGATTTTTGGTAAAATCTGTGAGTGTACTGCTTTCTACTCAACTTTGTGCTGCTCTGAAATCTGGTATCTCTATTTGGTGTCAAAAATCTCACTCTCCTGGTGTCTGGGCTTCTGTAGCTTCTTCTTCTTGAAGTTTAAGCATCATTGAAGTGCTTGGAGATTTTCACTTTGCTCATATCAATTTTTGTGGAGATGGCAATGACAAATTTCTGGTGTGTTCTATGCAGAGAAATCTGATTAAGGCTAAGAGGCCCAGTCACAAGTAGTAAGCCATGGGCCAACTACTTCAGGAAGAACACTCTGTTGCCTCTATGATGCCCATGGAGGAGGACCAAGATGGAGCTGGGAGTGAGGTAGCTCGAAGGCTCCTCACATGCTCACTAAAGGGTTTCTTGCTGTGGCTCAACAGCTTTTGGGGCACCTCTTCAGTAGGGGAGTATATAGCCATTTTTCAAAGTTTAACCACCTGGGTCCCACCATTCTTGTCACCACCACTTCTTTTGTAGCAAGAACCTTCTTTCTCTTCTCAACCTTCGATTTAGCAGCTGTGTAGTTTTTCCTGTGAAAGCCTTTCTGGAATACATAGCAGATCAGCAGTGTCTACCAATTTCTCTAACCAAGATAGGATTTTGGCTGCAGTGGAGCTGTCCCTTCTTGGACTTTTTAGCCTTCACATTCCCCTTTTTACCAGTGCCAGTATCATCAGCCTTCTTGGATTCAGGTTTCTTCTCTGTAGTACCTGGCTTCTCAGTTTCTTCACCTGCCATCTTGCAAAATGGAAAAGAGAACAATGCATCTTTTACAAAGCACAAATGGTCATCAAGTACATGTGTCTGACATCTTTCATCATTAAGAAATGCAGATCAAAACAATGCTGAGATTCCATCTTACTCTAGAAAGAATGGCTTTCATCAAGAATTCAGAAAACAATGAAGGCTGGCTAGGTTGTGAAGAGAAAAGGAACCCTTTAATAGTTAGTGGGAATGCAACCACTATGGAACTTAGTATGGAGATTACTCAGAAAACTAAAACTAGAGACCTACGTATATTTCTTATAAGTATCTTCTTGAAAGATTTAAAGCTGCCATATTACAGTGTTACATGTATATTCTTGTTTTTAGAAACAGTTTATCATAGCTAAGCCTTGGAAATAGCCTATATGTCCACCAACAGATGACTAAATAAAGAAAATGTGATGTATACATATGTATGTATATAACATAAATGCAACAGAATACTAATCAGTCATAAAGAAGGATAAATTTGATGAAAATGGATACACCTTGAGACTATAATGCTAAATGAAATAAATCAGATATGGAATACTACATATTGCATAGTCTATCTTATATGAGAAACCCAAGTAAAAATAATTTAAAGAACAGGATAAAAGATAGATTATAAGAAACAGGGAGATAGACTTCAGGCTGTGGGGTTGGGAAGGGGACTTGGAGATGGGAGAGGAGGAAAGAAAGAAGAAAGGGAAGTAAAAAAAATCAAGATGCAATATGTATATGTACCAGTTTCCCATGATGAATATATTTGTTATGCATTACAAACATACTAAAAAAAAAAAGGAGGAAATGACATACACATAGAATACCATAAGGAAAAAGTGGGTTATATGGAGGAAAGTATCAGATTTAAAAAAAGGACAGCTGATAGAAAGAATTACAAGGAACCTAAGTATGTGAGGTCTGCATTGGTGGTAGAACTGAGCAGGACTGATACAGCGGGAACTGCATTGGAATACATACAGGAGCAAAGGAAGGAGTGAAGAGTGGTGGTACAGGACATAAAGCTCTCCTTTCTCTCATCTTTCTCCTGTAGTTCAGTTGGTCTGTAGATTGTAGGGTAGCTTTTGCTGCCAAGAGAAGTTTGGACCTGCTTGGCGTATTTGTCAATACTAGAATATGTGTTTATCTTTTCACATCCTCATCCTCAATTTCATTTTTTTATTAATTTTATTGAGAAACAAATAGCAATGAGATAGTTTCAAAACCGATTA
>NDGN011510450.1:321-15598 GCA_002564285.1 Tympanoctomys barrerae
CCTCAGGATTTATCTTGAAACCCTGTACCACAGTTTGTAGATCCTTTGTCAGTGTCAGCCATGAGTATGAGTCATGGCCATTGCTTGACCCATTTGCTCTGTGAAAGCCTGAGAATGTTTTCTCTTCATGTGACTCTCCTTAGGCACACTCTACATCACCACTTTCCTCTGTGGCCCCATAATCTCCTTGATCAGAAAATTTGGGACACAACTGAGGAAGCACATAATTTCTGACAACTCTGAAACCTTTCCATTTACAGATGAGAAAAAGTGACTCTTGGGTTGCTTAGGTTCATATCGCTTAAAAGCTTCTGTATGAATTTGAATCCATGTCTTTTTGACATCCAGCTCATGGCTTTCTGATTATTCTGTGTCTAATGGGCACGAACATTAGATGTAGGTAAAAGAACATGAGAGAAACGTAACTTCTTGACACTTTTTCTGGATCACTGGTAGTCTATCTTGGCAGACCTGCCTGACACTAAACTTGGCTCTTCCTAGAAATATGGCTTTTGAGTTTCATCAAGAGACTGTTCACAGAATCTTTTATGAATGTGTTCCCCACAGGCCAGATGGAAAAATCAAAACATGAACTTAGCATTGGAACTCATGAACCTCAATAAAAAGGCAAACAAGTTGGTAAAGGGGGTGGGACAAAAGATTTTAACAGATGTTTTACAGAAGAAGATATATAAATGTCTAGTAATAAGAGCTGGGCATGGTGGTGCACACCTGTAATCCTAGCACTGTGAGGCTGAGGCCAGAGCATCCTTGGGAAGTTTGAGGCCAGTTTGGGCTACAGAGTGAGTTCAAGGCCGGCCTAAACTACTACACAGCAAGACCCTGAAAAAAAAAAATTTTCTGAAAATTTTTTTTCCAAAAATATAATCATATATATATATATATCATATCATTGATTATCAGGGAAGTGAAAATTAAATCCATGATGAACTACTAATACATCAATGTAACTAAAACTACAAAGTCCAAAAAGTCCAAGACACCAGGATTTGGAGCAATTGGAGCTATCATATTGTTTTTTTTCTCATATATTGTTGACAGAAGAATAAATGACAGACCTTGAAGAAAGGTCTGACAGGTTTTGTTTTGTTCAAGACAGGGTCTTGTTATGTAATTCAGGCTGGTCTTGGACTCACTCTGTAGCCCAGACTGACCTTGAACTCACAGTGATCCTCAGCCTCAGTGCTGAAGTTCTGGGATTACAGGCCCGCACAACCACACCCAGCATGATAGTTTCTCATAAATCTAAATATACCCTTCCTCTTTGATTCAACAATTCTCCCAGATATTTGCCTAAGGTATATATATGAAAAAC
This sequence comes from Tympanoctomys barrerae, assembly GCA_002564285.1. Taxonomy (NCBI): domain Eukaryota; kingdom Metazoa; phylum Chordata; class Mammalia; order Rodentia; family Octodontidae; genus Tympanoctomys; species Tympanoctomys barrerae. The sequence goes on from NDGN011510450.1 coordinate 1,658, forward strand.
ATGTCTACAATGCAACTTGTACAAATAACAGTCATAATCATCAAAGACTTGAAAAATTCCAGATGCCCATCAACAGAATGAATAAAACTCGCTTGTTCATATAATGTAATACTGCATGGCCCCAAACGCCCTAAACTGTTGATATATACAAGAACGTGGGTGATTCTAAAAAACATTCATCCTGTGAAAAGCCTTACACAAAATGTGTACACACGTCACTGTATTTCATTTTATTTAGTTCTCAACAGATCAATCTATCACTGGAAAAAAACATAGTTTAGGGCTGGGGAGATGGCTCAGTGGAATAAGCAGTTCCCAGGCAAGCACAAAGGCCTGAGTTCAATCCCCGTGACCTCGCAAAAGTAACCTCTTTCAATCTGTTCAACGATCAAGTAATAATGCCTGCACTCCGAGTTATAGAACATTTTTTTGGGAGCGGAAACACCCCGACTGGTGTGTTCTCAAGCACACTCTTCACACCGTTACACGCCGACTCCCTTTTGCCTGCTCTCAACGCCTGAGACCCACCGTCAGCAGAGTCACTGAGGAAGCCAGTCCCGACTGCCGCGCTGTTAACTGCACTCCGTTTCCGGCAAGACAGCGGAAGTCACTGCGCAAGTGTCTTCCTATTGGATGCCGGCCTCGGGGGGCGGGCCCAGCGGAGGAAGCGGCCGCAGTCATGGCGGCTTCAGTGCCGCTGGCTCTGCTGGTACTGCTATCCCTGGGGCGGGTTGGCTGGAGCCATGCGGAGCCCCCACGCGACAGCTTTCGGGAGGAGCTCGTCATCACCCCGCTGCCTTCCGGGGACGTAGCCGCCACTTTCCAGTTCCGTACGCGCTGGGACTCGGAACTGCAGCGGGAAGGAGGTGGGAGAAGGAGTCCTGACCCGAGGATTTTCGTGGCACCCGCTGGGGTTGGGGAAGGAGGCTCCCCCGGAGGCGGGTCCCGACGGGCGCCGGGGGCTTGCCACTCATCCGCTTCCTTTTCCTCAGTATCTCATTACAGGCTCTTCCCCAAAGCCCTGGGCCAGCTCATCTCTAAGTATTCTCTGCGAGAACTGCACCTGTCATTCACGCAAGGTTTTTGGAGAACGCGATACTGGGGGCCACCCTTCCTACAGGCCCCATCAGGTGCAGAGCTCTGGGTCTGGTTTCAAGACACTGTCACCGAGTGAGTGCCCACCTTGAGTCCTATTGCGGGTCATGGAAGGAGTGTGACAGGGATAGGTGTTGTCATCCTGCCACTGCCCTTGTGGGGCAGCAGTTCCAGTCAGCAGCAAAACCATGGCGGTAGATCGACTTTGGAAGTAAGATGTGATGTTGTCACTGAATGACATTCTTTACTGAATAAAAGTTCTTCCTCTAATACTTGCAGACCTGAGGTAGCACATGCATATCCCTACAGAAGAAGGTAATAAATGGGTAATGTATTTTGATACAAGGGCATAGAAAACTGAGAAATTGGATAACTTGATGGACTGTACTAGGCATTAAACCCAGGGCGGTAATGGAAGCGATAAATACTATGAGACCCGTAAGAGCCTGTGTGAAAATCAGAAGACAGCCGTCACACAGTACTCAAGGGAGTTGTTGCCATATGGCAATAGAAGCCTAATGTGGGCACTCTCATTTTTTAGGAGACCAGAATTTATTGTAAAAATTAACAGATTTAAATATCAACAAATAATTAATTTTTTTTTTTAGATGCTATGTGGGCCAGTGTTGTACACACCAAACAAAGCATGGTTCTGGTTTGGGTAGAGCTTTCAGGCTTCAAGTTTGTGATCTTTGAGGCTTACAGATTGAAGCAGTGGAACAGTAGTGCTAAACAAAAGATTATGCAAAAAATTTATCAAATATTACACTAAATACTAAATGAGGAACAAGCAGGACTGCACCTCAAAGACTTTCTCTCTTGCTTGAACTCTTGGTCTTTTCTATTTGCTCTGCTGTCACTGTCTCAACCCAAAGTTAAGCTGATGTTTAACATTCTAGTGTCATTAAGTTTTATGCTTGTTATTAATGCAAAGAGCAAATCTTTTGATATTTCTCTAAGAAAAGAAAACCATAATTTGATGTTTTTGTGAGGTACTAGAATGGTTGTTTTTCCTGTTCAGTGAAAGGAATATGAATTCCCACCCTGACGGAGTCACCAGGACTTAGCCACATCCCTAGGGTATTTGGAGGGCAGTATCTGTTGCTTTGCCCAGCTGAGTACACAGAGGGAGGATCAGTGAGCTGATGTCAGCTCTGAGGTTTGGGGCATTTTCAGTAGTGTAGGAAGTACAGAGGTGACACAGGCTGGTCCTTGTGAAATTCTTCACAGCCTAGTGGCGAGCAGAGGTACTTAGGACAAGATGCTGAGCCATACCTAGAAGGGACTGAGTGAGAAGTGGCTGCTCAGAACCATAGCAGCACAGAAGAGGCTATGCTTGAGGAGGCAGGCCAGGCTTCATGGAGGAGGGGACCAGGACTGGAATTGAACTTTGCAAATGGGCGCAGAGGACTTGGCAAAGAATTCCAAGGCAGGCAGAACCACCTGACCAAAGACCCATGGGGATGGATGGATGTGCTAAGGAAAGTGAGGAACAAGAGGTTTAGGAAGGTGAGAGCAGATGGTGTGTGTGTGTGTGTGTGTGTGTGTGTGTGGTATTCCAGTTCCATCATCCAGACTGCTTAATAGTTACTACATGGGCTTGGGCTTGGAAGTTGTCTTTGTATGTGGGAGCAGAGGCAGCCCTAGGACAATAAGTGGGTTTGTGTCTCCTTTCAGTGTGGATAAGTCTTGGAAGGAACTCAGTAACGTCCTCTCAGGGATCTTCTGTGCCTCTCTCAACTTCATTGATTCCACCAACACAGTCACTCCTACTGCCTCCTTCAAGCCTCTGGGGCTGGCTAATGGTAAGAGAGCCCCTCTGGCCCTTCCCTGTTCCAACTTCTGTCTCTGTTCCCCTCAGTTTTCCTTTCCTTAGCCTGGGCTGCATCCTAAATCCCATGGATGTGCAGAGATTGCTCTCTTTTCATTGCCTTCTCCCCAGGGGTGGAGGAAGTTCCTTTTTCAGCTGGGACTCTTTGGACAGTGGTGCTAGAGAGTGGTGTGTATGTGTGGGGAGGTGAACACATCTTCAGAGTGTAGGGTCTTGGGTGGGGGGGGCCCAGGTCCACCTCAAGTAGACCTCTTTTTTCCACAGACACCGATCACTACTTCCTGCGCTATGCTGTGCTGCCGAGGGAGGTTGTATGCACTGAAAACCTGACCCCATGGAAGAAGCTCTTGCCCTGCAGTTCCAAGGTGAAGTGATGGCCCCAAAGAATGGGTGGAGTTGGAAGATGCGCCCTAGCAGCCAGGGTTATTTGAGAAAACCTGTATCTCATGCCAGGTGCTCCATGCATAACCCTGACTGTGTGTGTGTGTGACTAGAGATTGACCCTATAGACACTGTGCTACTGGGCTATACTCTCCTTTTAAATTTTGAGACAAGGCATTTTGTTTCAGCCTTCCAAGTAGCTAGAATTTCAAGTGTATGTCATTCCATCCAGCTTGTGCTGACCTTTTATTCCTACCTCCTCCAGGCAGGCCTCTCTGTGCTCCTGAAGGCTGATCGCTTATTCCATACCAGCTACCACTCCCAGGCAGTGCATATTCGCCCTATCTGCAGAGTAAGTCATAGGAAATGATGCTAGGTGCCTTTTCGGGACACTGAGAGAAGGTGCGGGTGCAGGTTTAGCCCATTTTCTGGCTTGGGCGGGGTGAGTAGTAAATGGCAGATGTGATGATCATTTGGGTATTAACTGAGCACCAGGGAAACTGAGTACTCAATAAATCTGTATCCTACAGAGCACTCAATAAATTTTTATCCTGGAGCATAGTGGTTCAGAACAGTAGCTGTGTGAGTACAAGTGCTAGCTAACTCACTTGCCAGTTGGCATGACCTTGAGTGAATCATTTCATTTCCCTGCGCCTTGTTCCCTCTCATCCATCACATAAAAACAGCAGCAGAATCGGCTGTTTGAATTGTGATGGGTCATTAAAGTGATGTACATAATGCTGCCGGCACAGGGTCTGGCACGGGCTCAAGTTCTCAGTAGTGAACCATAGCAGCTCAGTAGATATGAAGATAAACAGATGAAGGGTTGTGTCCAGATTGGAGTCCTTGGGGCCACGTGGTTGGGTGAGAGTGAGGCCCCCTCACTGCTACCATCTGGCCTTGTGGTAGAACGCGCTCTGTACCAGCATCTCCTGGGAGCTGAGGCAGACCCTCTCGGTTGTGTTTGACACCTTCATCACAGGGCAGGGGAAGAAAGGTAAGCAGCCTAAGCAATGCATCCCTGCCCACCCGTCCCAGGCCAGCCTTCTGGGCAGATCAGGGTCAGTGTTGGTGCCTGCTCAGTCACTCTCTGTTCTTAGACTGGTCCCTCTTCCGGATGTTCTCCCGAACCCTGACAGAGCCCTGCCCTCTGGCTTCAGAGAGCCAAGTCTACGTGGACATCACCAGTTACAGCCAGGTACCAAGGTCTCCAGTCACACAGCCTTCTTTCCCAAAACTGCCCTGTCCCCTTGCTTGCTTCTCAGCCCTCGCCCTATGCTCCTAGGACAAGGAGACATTGGAGGTGAACCCACCCCCCACCACCACATACCAGGATGTCATCCTGGGCACTCGGAAGACCTATGCTGTCTATGACTTGCTTGACACGGCCACAATCAATAATTCACGCAACCTCAACCTGCAGCTCAAGTGGAAGAGACCCCCAGAGAATGGTGAGTGAGCAGGTGGGTGGGAGGCCTACCAGGGTTGTAGAGTTTCTTCTTTTGGGAAAAGACTCACAGTTCCATGTCTTAGCTATAAACTTAGACCATATGGTCATGATTTTAACTCTGCTACTTCCAAGCTCTGTGGCTGTGGGCAGGTACTTTTCACCTCTGAGCCTTTGTGTGTGTGTGTGTGGGTGTGTGTGCGTGCGCGCACAGCAAAATAAGGACAGTGATACCTAGTGGATTAGACAATCAGTGTAAAATGTTGTAAAATGTGGAATATGTACTTAATTCAGTTTTTTTGTTGTTGTTGTTTTTGTTTTTGAGGCAAGGTCTCGCTGTGCAATTGAGGCTGGCCTTGAACACGTTTTGTAGCTGTAGCTCAGGCTGGCCGCGAACTTAAAGTGAGCCTCCTGCCTCAGCCTCCCAAGTTCTGAGATTCCCGGCTTGCACCCTCATGCCCAGCTCACTAGATATTTTTGAGTTTGTACTGTGCATCAGGCATAGTGGTAAGATATAGGACAGTGCATGCAAAAAATGTGTTTGCAGTGAGAGAGGTGTCGGTTAGTGGTGATTGTGCTCAGTGTGACCAAGACAAAGGCCAAACTGTTCTGAGACTGCTAGTTTGGGTTAGAAGGGAAGCAGTGTTGGGCACATAAATGCTTACTAGATAATAGTCATCTCATTGTTATTGCTGGACAAGGCAGTAGTAATTCCAGGCCCTAGGTTCTTTTTTTTTTAGTAGAACCAGGGATTGAACTCAGGCCCTTGTGCTTGCCAGGGAAGCGCTTTATTCCACTGAGTCATCTCCCCGGCCCCTAGGCCCTAGGTTCTAATGGCAGAGCTTTTCCCCACATCCTCCCTACCTTGTAACTCTGAACATGGCCTGGGGAGTTAGGTAGGAAATAACCCTTGCCTTTCTGAGCTACAGAATGTTGACGTTCTCCATGCAGAGGCCCCACCTATGCCCTTCCTGCATACCCAGCGTTACGTGAGTGGTTATGGACTGCAGAAGGGGGAGCTGAGCACGCTGCTGTACAACACCCACCCATACAGGGCCTTTCCAGTGCTGCTGCTGGACACGGTTCCCTGGTACCTGCGGCTGTATGTGCACACCCTCACCATCACCTCCAAGGGCAAGGAGAACAAGCCAAGTAAGGAGCTGAGTCCCAAACCAGACCCACCCAGATCATTCTCTCTGTCTAGTTCCTTCAGACCCTTAATGTTTCAGAGTAGTTCCTGAAATGCCCCCCAAAGATCCGCACAGAGGTAAAGAGTTAGAAATTTTTGCAAAGTGGACCAGGAGACTTACTGTGTCAATTCGGAAGTAATTTATAATGGAAAAGTAATCAGGACAAGATACTGGCAGTTCTTGATAGGGTGGCGTGGAGTCAGCCACTGCTTTTTGAACATTCTTCCTGGAGCCTTGGGCATAGCCTTGTGTTTCATAATGATTCATAGACCCCCCCCCTTTTTTTCCCTCCTCAATGTGTTTTATTTATTTTTTTTTTTAGTTAGAACACGTTAATTTTGCAGAATCACATCTGAGGGGCCAAACTGAAAAATCCTTAAATGTCTTTGTTGTTTCAAAGCTGTGGTTAATAGTTGTGCTTGTTTTCACCACTATTATTTGTACTACATCAAAATCTCTTTCAAATGTCTACTTCAGTTTTCTGTAGGGTTTTCTATGTTGCCTTTTACTTTGAAAATTCCAAACACATATCAACATAGAATGGCATAATAAACTTCCATCCTCCCATCATACAACTTCACGTTTCCCACCTTCTCTGCATTTTTGTGCAACTCTTTCTTTTTTCCTCCTCCTCCTCTTCCTGCTCTCCATTTTCTCTTTTTCCTCTTCCCCTCCCCTCCCTTCTTCTTTCCTCTCTTTCTTTTTCCCCCCTTTGGTTATTTTTTTTTTGTGATGAGATAACTTAAAGCAAAGTTTAGACTTTGTATCAACTTATTGTTAAATACTTCATTATGGGGCTGGGGAGATAGTTCAGTAGAATAAGTGCTTGCCTGGCAAGGGCAAGGTCTTGAGTTCAATCTTCAATACCGCAAGTAAATTTATAAAATAAATAAAATAAAATTGCATTATGTATTTCTAACAGAAGAGAACTTTTCAAAAAATATAAGCATATCATTATGACTCCTGTTTTCTACTGTGGTCTTAATAAGTTTTAAAATTGATTTATTTAATTGAAATCTAAATAAGGTTCTATGTTGCATTTCTTTGATATCTCTTTATTTAAGTTAATACTTTATTTCTCCTACTAGTTTTAAGTTTATAGAAAAATTAACCAAAGGTACAGAGTTCTCATGTACTTCATCTCCTCCAGCCATTTTCAGTGCTGTGTACTTGTTGCAGTAACTAGGTCATTTGTGCAACACAGTGTTCTTTATTCTAGATTTGTCCTTGTGCTGCTGCTTAACATGTCCCTCCATCTCTTCTGTTTCTTGTGCATTGGCATTTAGACTTAGAAACCTGATTAGATTTATGTCCCATATTTTTGGCAAGAGGAATTCCCAGCGGTTCAGTGAACTTCCTCTTGCATCATCACATCAGGCACTTGGTGTCTGGTGCCCCAGTTTTAGTGATACGAAGATTGATTAGTGTCTGCAGTATTCCTGACAGCCTGTCCTGACCATGTCCTAGAATCAGTGCCTGGAAATAGGATCCTCCTTTTCTGAGACCCTGCTTCCTTCCCTAGCCTGCCTGGCCTCTGTGGTCAGAGCAACTTCCAGGGATCCAGGTTATGGCCCAAGGCAAACAGTAGAGACAGGAAGTGGAGGTAGGTTGACATCAGGAATGAGGCCCCTCACTTATCTCTAGGCTACATCCACTACCAGCCTGCCCAGGACCGGCAGCAGCCCCACCTTCTGGAGATGCTGATTCAGCTGCCAGCCAACTCAGTCACCAAAGTCTCCATCCAGTTTGAACGGGCACTGCTCAAGTGGACTGAGTACACTCCAGACCCCAACCATGGCTTCTATGTCAGGTGAGGTCCACACCCAGCTACCCCAGGTTGAGTGGGATAGGTGGTTAAGTCAGTGAGGAGCACTGGCTATCTGTCTGCTTCTTTGTAGCCCATCTGTCCTCAGTGCTCTTGTGCCCAGCTTGGTGGCAGCCAAACCCGTGGACTGGGAAGGGAGCCCTCTCTTCAACACCTTGTAAGTGTGACCACAGCCTTCTTATATGACTTGCTCAGCCTGCTGGGCATGACACAGGAGACCAGGCTCCTGCAGGGCAGATTGGTACCAGTGTTACCTCTTCCAAAACAATGTGTACATTTAACTCAATCCCAAAAATCCTAATGATCTGTACAGACTATATAAAATGGTTCCTCTGCATCTAGAAGAGTGAATAGGTAAGAATAACAGTCCTTACCATCTACTCTCACATACTAGTTCTCTTAGCAAATAACTGAGCACTTTTCAAACACCAAGTATTAGCAGAGAGCACCAGTGATGCAATGGTAAACAAATCAGCTGTGTCCTTGTCTCTGTGCTCACAATCCAGAGAGCAGACTGGAGGAGCACGTGGAGCATAATCCAGGGGGTTCTTTAGGAAGGCTTCTCTGAGGAGCGCCTTTTAACATGAGACCAGGCTAAGAAAACAACAGCCAAGTGAAGGCTAGCCCTTTCCTCCTCATCAGCACAGGCTGCTTCCTTTTGATTGGCAGTTTGTATTGAGCTTTCTGGTATGCCCCTATCAAAAGGTTTGGAGAATAAGACACTTTGGAAGCCCTATGGAGCATTGCCCAGTGCAGCTACAGATGAAACTGAGCTGCAGTGGGGAGGGGAGTGGATCCTGCTTCACCACCTCATTACCCCTCAGGTTCCCAGTCTCCGATGGCTCTAGCTACTTCGTGCGACTCTACACGGAGCCACTGCTGGTGAACCTGCCCACGCCTGACTTCAGCATGCCGTACAACGTGATCTGCCTCACGTGCACCGTCGTGGCCGTGTGCTATGGTTCCTTCTATAATCTTCTCACCCGAACCTTCCACATTGAGGAGCCCAGCACTGGCGGCCTGGCCAAGCGGCTGGCTAACCTTATCCGGCGAGCTCGCGGTGTCCCCCCACTCTGAGACTCACCCTCTTCAGCAGCTGCAGCTGTGTGTCTCTCTGAGGAGGGATGTTGGGGATCTCTGGGGTGTTTTCTGCTACTACCTCTCCCAGCAATGCTGCCCAGACTGCACCAGGGCCCAGAGCTATGCTCTCCAGTATAGTAGCCACAGGTTAAAGGTGGGGTTTAAGTTAAATTAAAATTTTATTTTCTCAGTTGCAGTGTGAGGTAGCCACACCTCAAGTGTTCAGTTACCAAAAGAAGTTAGTGCTACAGTATTAGACAGCACAGAACAACATCTGCATCTTTGCAGAAATTTCTTTTGGACAGCGCTGGCCTAGGTACAAGGGTGTGTTGAAGAGTTCGTGGCCCTGTGTGGTGGTGGAATTTATACTGGTTGGGGAATAAAACATGGCTACTTCCCCGGTGCTTCCCCGGTGCTTTGCCTCCTTTCCCTGAGCCCTGGGAAGGATTAGGAATTGGGGCTTGTTTGCTGGGTATCAGAACAGAAACTCTTACCCTGTCTTCACGCCTCCCCGCAGGACTACCATTTCCACCCACCCTTGCCAGAAATGTCATCTCTGTATCTCCTCCCTTCTCCTCTCCCATCCTTGTAATTCCAGGACTCCCTGGGTTTGGCTGGTAATGTTTCTGTAAGCGTATTCTATGACCATGAAAATGAATCATCTTGCCTTTTGGGTTTCCTGAAAGCCAGTCCCCATGACCAGGGCAAGAAGGGAGAAGCAAGTGGTTCTCTTAACTGTAATGTGCATGAGAATAAGGGGTGTGGGGGTGTGCAGGGGGAGGGGTGGGGAAGTGAGGTGAGGGTGCTTGTGAAAATACTGCAGCCCAGCTATTGAAATATCTAGTAGACTCCTCAGGAGCTTGCATGCTGGGTGGTCCTAGACCACCCAGAGGCTTTGAACTCAGGCCCATTGGATGGAAGCCTGACCCACCCTCCTTCCCTTGTGTAACCCTGGATTCCTGTAAGACATGGCCTCTGGCAGAAACCTCCCCTGCTTTCATCTTCCGCCTTCCTCTTGCAGACGTGGCAGTGGCAGCAACTGTAAGTGAACTCATGGTTCCCTGCCACTCCCACCGCACTCAGCTCACCCAGCCTGCTGTCAGCCTAGAGTGCGCTGTTCCACTAAGCACACACCCCATAGCTGCCTGGTTCACTCCTACAGTCAGATGAGACATTGCTTCCTCCAGAATTCTTCCCTGCCCCGCTCCAGGCCGCTGTAGATGCCCCTCTCTCCTTCCACAGCCTCCTGCACTTGACTCTCTGTTCCTTCTTCCCTAGTGGTTGCCATTGTAATTCCAGTAGACCACGAGGTTCCTGGAGGCACAGGAGCTGCCTTTTTTCAGAGCCTGGCCAACTTGGGACACACTGTAAGTGCTCAGACACAATGACAAATGTCTGAGGGCATGTGAGCTGTTCTTACTTGGAATCTGAGATAGGAAAGGGGTGGGACAAGAGGCTCCAGAAGCTTCACAGTCAGTGCAGCAGCGTAATGTGTGTGTGTGTGTGTGTGTGTGTGTGTGTGTGTGTACATGTGCCTGTACAGTTTGTAGAGATGGGCTTTCTGAGTTGCCTTAGAGGGTTTTTCCATGAGCCCCCAAAACACTGTGCAAGTGTGCATATGTGTGTGTGTGTGTGTGTGTGTGTGTGTGTGTGTGTGTAGGCTAGTCTATCACTTGGGCAAAAGCCATTTGATCAAGGTGGTTTGACTTAGGCATATCCCTTGTTGAGACATCTCCCTGAATTCTGCATTCACTCTTACCTCAGAATTCTAGATTCATATACCCAACTTGCTTACTTGCCATCCCCATTGGATTTCTAAGAGTGTCTCCAATTTAGTAACTCCCAAACGGAAATTCTTGCCTCTACCCCAAACTTGCTCTTCTCTGGTTGCCTCCTATCTAGCAACAGCATCTTGTGTTAGCCTCCTTTCCATCGCTGCAATAAACAGCTGTGACAAGTAGCTTAAAGGAGAGAGGTTTGATTTGGCTCAGATTTTAGTCCATAGTCTTCTGACCCCGTTGTTGAGTCCATGGAGAGGCAGTAACATCACTGCAGAAGGGTGTGGTGAAGGAAAGCTGCTTACCTCATAGGGATCAAAGAACAGAACAGGAAGAGAACCCAAGAGGAAGGGGCGAGAGACAAAATTCAGCCTTCAAAGTTGTGCCTCCTTTGCTTCATCTAATTAGACTACCTCCTAATAAGTGCATTGAACTCTGAGCTCATCAATGAATTAATCATTGATAAAGTTAGACCCTGAATGAGCTGATCACATCTCCATATGCCCATCACCTGGCAGCGAAGACCCCAGCAGATGGGGGTATTCCAGATCTAAACAACACAACCTATCACATCTTTCTCCTGAGAACCTTGAAGTCATCCTTGATCCTTCTTTCCCATACCCATACCCCGTGTGTGCCCAATCATCCAGTCCCACACTCTGTTGTACATGCTACCTTCAAAATAAATCCAGAATATAACCCCTTTCCACTATGGAGTCTTTAATGAGATCATGCCCTATTTCAAATTACTATGTTGACCACAAACTTGTGCCTTCCCTGATTGTTTCATTATACTTCTTGCCATCTTCTAACATACAGTGGTATGTCTTAATTGTTTTTGTCTTTTGTAGCTGCAGTGTCTAGAAAAGTGCATAATAGTCAAACAGTAAGCCTGCTGCTAAGCAAGTTAGGCCACCCAGCTGTCTAGGTTCTGAGCCTTAAAGTTCTTGCTATGCCAGCAACAGAAAAAATTTTTATCCCTGCACCCAGGGCTAGGGTAGGGCATTCATGTTTGTTTCTGTTTCTCCATGTGTAAGCCTGGCTATGGCCCTCTCCAAGGGGTTAGTAGAAGGTAGTAACATCTGGGAAAGAGGGCCAGAAGCACTGAAGGCAAAGTCAGTGTCTTGGCCAATATGAGGTGGGCATCCCAGATCCTGGGCCAGCAGTAGCCAGAACAAGGAAGTTAGGAGAAAGGCACTTCTGTCCTCTGAGGGATCCCAGCGGGGAAGAATGGGGAGGAATAGAGGACTTGTAGCAGTGGCGTGGTCCACAGAACTAGGTCTGGTCTCCTTGCCTTCCCTCCATACCTGGGATAGTTCCTCATAGCCAACTGTTGTTCACTTTGCTGGACAGACCACAGTACTCAGTCACTATATGCCCTCCAGGACATGTACAGGACACTAGGGTGGGTACCCTGTGGATTCTGAGCAGAGGCAGAAGTCAGTCCCTAGGAAAGCCCCTGAAGATTTAAGAACACAAAGCATGTTGGCAACAAACATGGGAAGTCTGTGTTATGTACTTGAATGTATCTCAGAGTGGGAAGATCTGGAAGGCCAGGGTAGTCAGGGAATACTATTATCATTTCTTGGCACTTAACTGTCCTGGGAACTGTGCTAAGCATGTTATATGTGGCCTTCATTCAGCAACCTAGTGAGGCAGGTATCATTTGAGTACCCATTTTACAGATAAGAAAGCTGGGGGCTAAGGGCACATTAGCTTGTAAGGGATGGGGAAGGGATTGGAGTCCAGATCTGCCTGATTCTGAAACCTGTGCTCACAGTTTCACTGTGAAGAGGAAGAAGATACAGTGGCCCAGTTCTTAATGGAAAGGAAAGCAATGGCCAGGCTAAGGGGGTTGGGTAAGGATGTTCTGAGCTAGAGAGCTTAGTCTGTGAAAACTGACATGAGGGTCAAGCAAATCTGGCAACAGCTGCACCCTTGGAAGTTTAGTGCCCCCTGCCCAGTGCTTGTGGAAGCCATGGGGAGTAGCAGGATCCCTTCCCATACCCAGTAACCAGAACCTAGGGAGGGACCCAGCCTCAGCCCTCTCCTCCTGCAGTGGAACCAGGGCAGTGGAGGCACGGGGTGGAGATATAGAGCCTTGTGCAAAGGACGTGCTGAAAGAGGCAGGAAGGGTGGATCTGATCTCATTCATCAGATCATACTTTCCAGCTTCCCTGCTTGCCTGTGTCATTTCCTCACATGCTTCCTTGCTTCTGTCCCAGAGCTGCTTCTTGTTCTGTGAAGCCTTTTCTGAACATCTCCACTCCCACAGGGATCATGTTTGTTACTAAACCTGTGTAAATCACTGAATAATCTATTCAGTCATTCACCCACCCTATGACCTATCTTTTTCGATTTTGGCACCTTGGCATTAACTGATTTAAGTTGTAAATGGTCACACTGGTCACTGTCAAGAGTATATAGAGGAGATAAGAGTGGACAGTAGGAGGCCAATGAGGTGACAGTGTCATCAGGTGTGAGGGACCATGTGGATGACTCTCCTGAAAGAAGGAGCAGTTTTCTCCATGTTGGCTGAACCTGACCCTGTTTCCTTGTATTGATGTATACAGAGCTGGCTAAGACTTTTCCTTATCTCTTTAATTGGCTTTAAGCAATGCAAACCAGTCCAGCTGAGGTGCTGATGGTAGTTTTTGAAGAGGCAGATTTCCCCCAAACCCCCATCCATTTTCCCTCCTGTGAGCCAGAAGGAGCTGGAATGAAGAACCATTGCTCTACTGCATCCTGTGGGGCTGGAAAGATCACACATCAGAGCTGAGGCACCAACCCCAAAACATTAGATATCATCTCAGTTATATTATGCAGATTACTCTTTCTGTATATCCTCTCTGCATATAAAATATTTATAGTATATTTATAGTATTATGTTTATAATGAAAAATTAAAATTTGGTGAAGATTCATTACACCAAACAGATATCTGGAGGTGTGGCCCTCTACTCTTCTACCAGAATGGATGGAGATGATGGCAAACTCCTTCCCTTATCTAGGTCTTGTGTTTCTCCTGAGATGGAAGTGATCAGATGACCTGTGGGAATCAGTCCCCTCCCCTAGGACGTGGTTCCCAGGGCACCTCTTTCCCAGCACCTCTGCTCACAGGTCTTAGGGGACCAGGGTCTCAGCATCCTAAGTCAAGCCTGGAAGCTGGGACTTACATCGGCAACTGAAGAAGAGTCCTTTGCCGTTTGGTCTGAAAGGAGTATTCTGCTTTTCTTTTTCCTTTCTTTCTTTCTGTCTTTCTTTCTGTCTGTCTGTCTGTTTGTCTGTCTTTTTTTTTTTTTTTTTTTTTTTTTT
>NDGN011510464.1:7311-20195 GCA_002564285.1 Tympanoctomys barrerae
AAAAAAAAAAAAAAGCAGCAAGCAGGGCAAGGTCCAAAAGTTGCTATCAAGTATACGGGTCAGCCAGTGCCATACGCGGGAGCTGGTGCTGCTAAGGTAGCAGAAAGGTGAACTGAAGCAGGATGCATTTCCCATAGAGAAATGCAAGGGTTTCCCAAAGGCAGACGACTTAACAAATCCATAGCTTATGTCCTGGTTTTCAGAGACAGGGAGAAATGCAAAAAGCTTTACCTGTCCATCTGGTGGAGACAATGGCACAAACTGCCACCAGGGGAGGCAGGGCAGGGGATCAAGCGACCCCACTACACCCAGGGACAGGGCCAGCTGCACAGGAACCAGGCAGCAGAGCGATGCTCTCCCCAGCTGCTCCAGGACAGTGGACCTGACACCACGGGCAACTCTGTTCCTCTGGCACACTCCCCTTGAAACAGTGTCGTCACCCCCCATGCACTCTTGCTGTGAACTACAACACTCAGACAAGCAGGCTGCTCACAGCCACGGCAGCAAGAAAGCACCCCTGTGAGAAGAGAAGGGGTTAAAGCACCGTGGGCGAACCAGGAACAGGCCAGGCCTTTCTTTCAGGGAGCTCAGGGCTTTACCACCTCTCTGGCGTTGTACAGCTCCCTTAGAAAGAGTGCGAGGGACCCAGAGACATTAGCGCTCCATTAAGAACGCAAAGTGTTCTTAGAATGGAGTGGTGAAGAGGAGACGCTTTGCAAGAAACACAGGTCCATTCAATCAGTGTTTTGTGAGACACAAAGCCAACATGCCTTACACGTGTGTGCCCTACACGTGTGTGCCAAACAAAGCAACATGGCGCAAACAGGTACCAGAGGCCTGGTGGTGGAGGTGGCAGAAAACAGCCACCACTCCCTAAAAGCTACAGTTAGGGTGAGCGGAAGAACACAAAGGTACAGGCCTGCAAGGGACAGAAGCAGAAGTAGAGACGCAACAAAGGGAGGTCACCAAGTCTCGGCAGTCAGGAAGCAGATGGAACAGCACACCCCAGCAGAGAGAAGCTGGCTGAAAGCTCACCCTGCGCAGAGGGGAGAGCTGGCGTGCAAGGGAGGAAGGCGTCTATAAAAAGCAAGCTGACCTGCACTGAGGAATTTCCCGAGACCAAGAGGTGATACCCAGTGTCAGAAGTCTGGGAACAGGGCAAGAAAAAGAAGGTGGGTCTCTTAAATTTTTCAGTACACAGACTCGTGCTCCCATCAGTTGCTAGGCAAGGTCATTGACAGTCAGGCTGACTGAGACAGGTTGAAAACAGGAGCACACCTCTACCAGGGATGGCAGGACACCCCTCTATACTCAGCCTTCGCAAGAAAAACAGCCAAAGTACACCATGCGGCTCAGCTAAAACCCAGGCCCACCGTCACAATTATGGGAAAACTAGCTATTGATCAAAGGAAAGTCATGGGAAGTGGGTGGTAATGGGAGTTAAAGCTCCACTTTCCATTGCGGAGTCAACAGATGACATCAAAAACAGCACTCTAAAACAGCAAGTTATTTAGGGGCAGGTAGGTAAGAATTCATGGAATCAGCTAGAAAAGTGAAAGGAATAGCCTCTGAGAAGTGGGTTGGAGACACACAGGCAAAGGACCCACATGTCTGTGACAAATTTCATAGTGTTACTTGCCTTTTTAATGATGTGATTGCATTCCTTTAATAAAAATAAAAATTATACTGGGAAAAAAAAGAGGGCCTCTGAGGTAAGCAGGTCTTGAAAATGTGAGTCCTGCCATCACCTGGGGACTAATAGTTTACTACGGTAACACTTAATTTTATTTCAAGCTTTACTGCCACTCTTAAAGATTTTTACAATAGCAGATGCCTTCCCTCCCACACATCAATTAATTTGCAAATTCACTCAGGTTGTAGAGATAATGAGGTGCGGAGCTTTTGAAGGGAGATGTGGTGGGCGAGGAGGAGATAAACTGGGCTATGCCAGCAGGAACCAAGCGCAGGGACAGCTCCACCCTGAGCCACCAGCCCAAATCCATCCCTGGCTCCAAATATACATGGAGAACATGACAACCACCACCAGGAAAACAGAAAAGAAAAAAAAAGGGAAAATTCTGGAGACACTCAAGACATGCTCTGTCACAGATTAAAATTATGATTTTTCAGGTTCCTTTTTTATAGGTTTTTATTCTGTATTTACCAAGAAAATAAACTTTTTGGAAAGAAATGATGCAGCACTCTGCATTCAACCTTGGTTTGTAATTGGCAAAACTACCTATCAAACCCACACATTCGGTTTTTTCTTCCTACTTTATGAAACAGCTGACTCAAAGTAACCAATGTTGTTTCAAAACACTGGAGTTGAAAATAGTTATGCCATGTCTGCCCTGACAAAGAACTGGCTCTTCCATTGCACTTAGATTTTATTTAAGTGACCTAAAAGATACCAGGAACAAGAAAACACTTCGTCACGTTCACCTCTGCAGATAGGATTTGGTGGCAGATCATGCCACCTGACCTAAAAGATACCAGGAACAAGAAAACACTTCGTCACGTTCACCTCTGCAGATAGGATTTGGTGGCAGATCATGCCACCAACTAGGAGCATGAACTCCCTGCAGAGCTGGTGGGTCTCGGGAAGGAATGGCCCCAGAGCCAGCAGCAGCAGGATCCATCCTCCCACCCCACCAGCTCTGGAGAAGGAGGGCTCCTGCTCCCTGGCCTTCCTTGGGCCACTCCTTCCCCCTCAGCCACGGATGGCCCTGAGGGCGAGCCACCCTGTTCTCCAGGGCAGTGCCTGGCACTGCATCCCACAGCAGGCCCTGTCTAGGCTGGTAATAAATTGACTGTGAGTAAGCATTTTGAAAGGCCTCCTGCTTTGAGAATTCGCCTTCCCAACGTATTAAATAGGCATCTACAACAGTCTGACAGGTAGCAACAACATATTTTCTTTCTCACAACTAGTGCAAACCAGAAGCAAAATCTCACTCAAATATTTTTCATTCTCCACCAGCCAAAAGCAGGCTCACTCGTGGGGCTGCTTGTTTCGCGCACACACACTGCTCCATGAAACACGCTTGTCCTAGTCTCTGGATTTTGAGGACAACAGTATTCTTAACATGATTATGAAAGCAATCCAAAGTCCCTGTGACATTTTCTGACCCAGCACTGTCTGTAAAGGGCACAGGTTAACAATGTTTAAGAAAAGATCACATACAATATATAAATCATGAAGATTCCTGGGACATTGTTTGGTCTGGGGCTTTGGATTCAATACCCCATTACCATGAAAAGAAACTGCTTTTCTTTCCCTTCCACTGCATACTGGGCCCACAAAACACCATTAAAATGCCAACAAAGGCATTTTTGGAACCACAATCATTTGACATTTTTTCTAAGAAAATTTAAATCTGAAAAACTTTGGTAAATTTAGAGCCTTGCAAAGTATCATCCGCCTCTCCTTCTACTCCCTTAAAAAGGGCAAGAAAATTCATCATCAAAGGTTGCCCCCCATCGAATGTCATCAGTGTGGCATTTCAGCACACATATTTGTGTGTACGAATCTCCAACTGTTCTGAGATCCCCACCAGCGCTGGCAGGCCGGGTGAGTTGGTGGAGCGGCTGCCTTTCCTGACGCCATCTTCTTGTTGTTTTTCCCCTTCCTCAGCGTAACTTAGCACCCTGCGGTTCTGGCCGCTCTCCCACTCTACTTGGCGCACAGGTAAAAGGAAGATACTGTCTGTCCTTCCTCTACGCGCCCCCCAACTCAAGGATGCAAGGGCATTCACAACTTGGTGATTAAAAATACACTATTTTTATTTTTAAAGTTCAACCATAACACATTTCTGTCTTTAAAATTTTTATAACATCTACACGTTCAATCTGAGATTTTTCATTCCTGCTAGGTGAACCTCTTATGTTCTGTATTAAATGCATGGCGTGTGTGATCAGTACTATTAATAATGTAACAGCGCCAATCTCAGAAGCAGCAACACAGCACCAGTGCGGAGCCCCACATGAATAATGTGGGATCACAAGCACCACAACAATCTTTATTAAATGTATGGGAATAGAGGATGTAGCTTACTGCCCTAGCCCACCCTGAGCTCAAGAAACGGGGGGACTTTTCTCTCTCTTCCCCAAAGGCACAATGTATCTATCATTAGCTCTCATAAATATAAACAGACCTGAAGCAGAAAACAAGTGATTACCTTTATTGGATTCAAGGGAAAGAAGATTTTAAAATCTTCGCGAACACATCAAGAGTGTAAATTCATCAAAGCATAACAGACTCAAGCACGGAAGGTCAGGAAGGTCACCCATTAGAAGAGGAAAACACACTCTGGTTCACAGAGCCCTAAGAGCCAGTTCCTAACAAAGCCTACCCTTCTCTTTGATGCCACCAGAGTCTTTGTCCAAGGACAAAGGGCAACTTGGAAAATGTTCTCTAAAGATGTCTGTAGAAGAATCACACGGTACACCTCACTTACTAGCTCAAAAAGTGGCTAAGAATGAGCATTTGACGGGAAACTGAATCTCAGAATGACAGCCTGGGTTTCTGACATGTTACATAACGCCACTTAACTGCAGCCTCCACGTCCTCAGCAATCCCACGAACCAGTACGGGACCGTTCCTCCTTCAGCACACGGCAGATTCAGATGCAGGAGCGGACTGCGCACCGACTACAGCCTTCACCCTTCTCCAGGCACAGGGCAAAGAAAAGGACTTAAGGGGGGAGAATATGACATAGAGTTCTTTGCTACAGAATGTAATACTGTCCCCAATAAGAGCTAGGGACTCTGCTGAGACTTCAGCTCTGAAGACTGTGACAGTGGAGGAGTTCATTCCCAGCAAGCTAAATTCACCAGAGCACACCTGTATGTGCACACAAATTTACATGCTCACCTCACACAAGCAGGAAGGGTAACTCAAGACTCTTAGCCTACATACCTTTCAGAACAGTAACCACAGCAGTCCTAACTGCTCCCGTGTAGCAGGCGTAAACTCTCACAACATGACGCAGGGAAGGTCCTTACAACCCCGCTTCATCACTAAGGATAGGGCTTGGAGAGTTCAAGAGCACAGACTTCCACCAGGATCGGCACCGCTGCGTGTCTGTAACCATGCAAGACACTCGCTCTACGGAGGACTGGTCAGGGTACAGCCAACACTAGACCTCAAGCAGCTGCTTTACAGGAATGGAAGGATAGACTGGGGATGTAGCTCAGCAATAAAGTTCTTGCTTAGCGTGGACAATGTCTTGGGTCGCATCTGCAGCACATCACAACACAACACGAGAATGAGTTAAGAGCAGTAAAGATGAAGTGCTGGCCTTTCCCAGGTTCCTGCCCAGTAATTTCTGTGGTGGCAGAAGAGAATGCCTTCATTGTACAAGAGTAATGGCTAGGGAATCCCGGTGGAGAGCACACGGCACCCCAAGTACTACTCTGGTAACATTTCTGCAAGTTGGCCATAGCTTCAAAAGAAGCCCAAGGAAATCATTAAGGCCACTGCAAACCCTCACCAGGGACCAGCTCCACCACACCTAGACAATGGGAGTGCCTCCCATTCTACAATGCTGGCACCAAACCAGGGTGGGCAGGGAAGGAAGCCCCAGACTTGCGCTCCTCTGTGAGAAATACCTAAGCCAAAGCCTCAGCCAGCCAGAACTCAACTGCCACTGTCACCTGAGGAGCCAGGAGGCAGGAAAGCAGTCTTGCCTTGGATCCTAGGCAGGATCTATTCTACCCACCAACCACCCATCACCTTCCCAGTCCAGTCCTGCAGAACTGACATACTGGATGAAAGAGGAAAAAAAACAAAACAAAAAACAAAAAACCCACTCAACTGCACTCATGTACTAATAGGTGGCTGAAAATACAAAAATAGACATTTTGGAAACATCTGAACAAGACAGAAGACAAAAAAAAAAAAAATTCTCTCACTAACATTTGATTTTTAAAAACATCTTAAGCATGCTGGTACACTCAGAACACAGGTCTTTGGTTTATGTGTTACTGTTTAACTGTCTTAGTAAAGAGACTGTCACTAATGCCCTTTAAAAAGGATCATGATGAAGAAGTTTGGCCCTCCCACCTATCACCTGGACAACGTTGAACAAGCAATTAAACCTTTTTCTCTACCCCAGTTTCCTCATATGTACAACAGAAATTATACCATGCACATGGTTGTAGAGGTTTGTGAAAACACACCATCTTTGAAAAAAATACTGTCAAATCTCTTTCCAGACATGGTGTTAAGGTGCTAGCGACACAGACTTACACTGGACAGGTAACTCCTAACCACAGTCAGTAACAAGTGCTGAAAACCCTTACTGGAAGGCTGGCCCAGGCAGAAGGAAGGGCAGGCAGAGAAGCAGAGGAAGGTGGAACTGGCATTTGGAAGAAAGCTGAAGGTGGAAGTAACCGTGGCAACACAGCACAACAAAGAAGCTCAACACTTGGTGAAAGAAGGATGTGGTAGGTAGCCAGGGGCTTCCTGGGAGAAGGACAAGAAGCATCCCTCTAACTCCTGCTGCAACAGCAGTCCACTATGGCTATTGCTGAATCAGAGGCACAAAGCAAAGAAGTATAACCTTATGCTACAAGTGGCTGCCTTTGTGATTACTACTTTAAGAAACAACTCATATTTCATTGGATTTCATATCCTTTGGATGAAAGCATGAGCAGCAACAGCGGTGTGAGGCTGGCTCTCAGGCCCATGGTGGCGTCAGATACCTGGATGCCACTCATTCAGCTATAGCCACCGCCTAAGGTGCCCACACAAAGCAAGAGCACGCTGGGCTTCTCATGGGTTCTAACAGTTGAAAGACTAGTTACTGGCACACAAAACAAACAGTAAGCCATTGAAATCCTACGAGCTGTTGGCAATTCATCCTTCAAACTCTAAAGCTTGGATGGTAAAGGGAACAGATGGCTGTGCAATATGCAAACAAATCCACAGCCACAATGGGCTGACTTCAGTGGCACTGAGAAAACCAGAACCTCTATGCTGGTGATGGGAGACGACAGTGGCACCAGAGTCTCCAAGAAACCTCAGCAAACAAAAATGGACAAAGCAGGCAGGGCTTCTGCTGAGCAGCGGTGGGGTGCTCAGGGAGAAATGCTGTGATTCCTCGGCTACCACAGCATGCGCTCTCCCTGGACAGAGATGACCATGCAGAGCTCTAGAGCCAGCAAAGACAAGTCGCCTACCTCCTCAGCACCTGCTAATCATGCTTACCCCAAGAACCCCACAACCTGAGGTGGGGTGAGGGTGATGAGTGACATGTTAACACAGCTGAGATGCAAAGAACCTGCAGAAGTTATCATTGAGAGGATGTGACATTTCACTAGTGCAAACTGCTGCTGCACTTAAATTTTAAAAAGAAAAAGGTTGCCAGGCCTGATAATACATACCTGTAATTCCAGCTACTTTGGAGGCTGAGGCAGGAGGATAACAAATTCAAGACCAGCCTTGGCAACTCAGTGAAATCTTGCCTCAAAAATTAAAAAGTCAGGGCCAGGAGATAGCTCAGTGGACTAAGCACCTGCTTGGGCAAGCGCAGGGGCCAGGGTTTGAGCTTTGGCACCACATGCCATGCCCGCCCTGCTCCCGGATGCACTGAGCCGACAACCGAGTCGGGGTGTGGTGGCACACACCTGTAATCCCAGTGCTGGGAGGCTGAAAACAGGGGGACCACTATGAGTCTGAGCTGCATAGTGAGACCCTGTACCACCACCCCCCAAAATTAATAAGTCCACAGAGAAAATGGCTTCATCAAGGTGATGTTCCCACCCACCGATTGAATATTTACAGACTATGCCTTAAAATGTGCCTGAGTACTTGAGAAATATCTGTGAAACAAACACCCTTCCTAGTAGAGGCAAACAGGCAGAAAAAGACTGCTTTTTAAAGCGAAATATATAGTGTATCAGGAAAGGCGTGCTGGTGGCTTTAAAGCATGCAGGGGAAGCGGGTGTGGACTGGGGAGCTGCAGCGCTGGCACAGAGCTCCGTGAGAAGATGTCAAAGAGCTGAGAATGAGGACGCAGACACTGAGCCGGGTGGGGAAAGCAGAGCCAGCGCAGCGGCTGCAGGAGGAAGAGGCAGGAGCACAGCTGGAAACTGGGGCCAGCAGACCAAAGCCAGGCACTGGGGGCTGTGGTGGCCACTGCTGGCTTTATTCTGGCAGACGGAAGCCTCCAGGGCATGAAGCAGCAGAGCAGCAAGACTCGAGTGTCCCAAAGACACTGTGTACTGGCTAGGAACAGGCGACAGAGCAGGGAGATTCTAGCCAACTTTACGGCAGGACGAGGGTGCGGTCACTCAGGCCAACCTGTTAGTAAAAACTTCAGCTGCAGTTTAGCAGTAAGGTTCTTCGGCTCTGTGCCTCTAACCTGGACCTCTAAATTGCAAGGCCCAGGCCCCAAAGTGATTCCTGATGGAACAGACAGCAAATGGCTTCCAGGCAGAGAGAAATCCCAAGCTTAAAAGCCAAGAAGCCACAAAGAGCATTATGATTGGACAAATGCTTAAACTTCCCTATGTTGTCCTGCCTGTCATTTGCCAAGAGTTACGAGTCAGAGCTTCTCTAGGCAGTACCAGCACTCCGGGCATGCTGTCTTCCCCACTTCTAAGATAAGCAGGACAGCAGTGACAGCCCAGCGCCTCCAAGCTGCTGCGGAGCTGCATGTGTCAAGTCAGCACACAGCGGGCCTTGGCGAACACAGCTGCAACAGCATGTCCTGTGCCAAGGCCATGGCGACCAGCAGAGGCAAGGCACGCAGGCTGATGGCACGGTGAGGGGCCCCAGATGCAGGACGTCTGCAGGAGAGCAGCCTGACTCCAAGTGACTCCACACAGACCACATGGACACAGGTCCCAAGATGGGCGGATGAGGACAACAGCCAGGCATCTCCCTGCTCCCTGATCAGCCACCATGCAGATGTCGTGACACACCTGCTGCTAGCTCTAGGAAGAAAAGGACATTTGAGAGTAGGCGCTGCCGGTAGGGCCTTCTCTGGAGACTGGGGCAGCCTTCACTTCTGTGACCACAGCCAGATGGGACCTCCATGCTTCTCTGAGGACTGACATTTCATGGTTCCATTTCTTGATTGTTTTGTTTCATAAGATCACAGAAGGGTGCAAAGTGTCGGTAAAAAGGAGAACACTCTGATAAAGAAAAAACACAATACTTTCCCTTCACACAGATATTATGATACGATAAATTTCACTCCCACTATTTTACCAGCATCAGTTACTTAGATATCACTTTTCAAAATGTTGTCAGATACAAATTGACCGCCAAGAATTCTGTCTGGTCTGCTCGGCATACACGGGCCAACCAACACCAAATAAGGCCCAGGACTTTCAAGCTGCTGGGAGCCTCAGTCTCTTCCCTGCGGCAGGGAAATGAATTATTAAAAGATTAAAAAGCAAAGGCCGTCACCTTTTTGCTTTATTTCCCTGTGGGAGAACAGTTTAAGCCCAACTAGGGAGAAACCACACGGCAGGTTACTTAAGAACAGTCATTTATAAACACACAAATCCAACAGCCGGGCCGAGAGGTGGAGCTGAGAGAGGGGCTGGCTAGGCCAGGGGGCACCCCACACTGAGAACACATCACCTGACATGAGCCAGCCCATACAAACGTCACGAGAAAGCTATAAATAGGGCCCGAACCTATATGTTGGGCAGAAGATGGTGCAGAAACAAATACTAAGGCAGCACGTTTACTTTCAGCTGGGAGCAGACAGTGGCGCTTAATGACACCCAGACCTTTCGACCCATCAGGCTGGAATCTGGATCAAGGACACTGAGGTCCCCATGAGAAGCACTAAGTTAACAGTGCCAAAGTATTGTGCTCACATCCAGCACATCTCTGGATCCTCCGCCAGGAAGGCCCACATGTGCACCCACACCCCACCCTCACCCATGACTCTAGGAAGACTACACACTGTTTCACTACCCTGGTTCCTAGGGGTTAAGCTGTCATCCCAGCCAGAAGAATAAAAGGGAGTAGAACAGGGAAATTGAGTAGAAAAGACAGAACGAAGGAGAAAACCAAAGAGAACAAAGGCAGGAAAGAGGGCTGCCAGCCCCCTCCCCACCCCAAAGCAGGGTGGGCTGAAAGAGATGCTCGCTCTAGGGGAGGGCCATGGGTTTCCTTGAGCCAGGCCATGTGGCACTGACCTGGCACATAAGGATAGTGCCATCACCCCCACGCCCCCATTCCCTGGCCCAGGAGCACTGCTGTGGGGCCAGGGCCTGAGAAGAATGTGGCATGGCCCACATGGATCAGGGCACTAACTGCAAGTCTCTCTCTCAGCAGCCTGGCCTCCCTTATATCCCCAGGCACTGTCTGGATGCAGTCTGCCTGTGTCCCTCAAGGATTTATGCTTGGTCCTCAATATGGCAGGGCCTGAAAGAAGTGGGATCCTTCAGAGTGGTGCTAAGGGAGCGGTCCTAGAAACACTAAGAGCCCCCCGAGGGATCAAGGTCCTTCTTGTGGGACCCAACTCAGTTCTCAAGACTGGACTGTTAGGGACTGGCCGTGCCCCAGCTGCTCCCTGGCCTCCCGATCTCCACTCCCATACGCCATGCAGATCCACAAGTGGCGCCACCAGTCATGAGGGGATGTGGCTGAGAGCCCTTGCCAGCACTGGCATAGGGATATTCTGCCTTTCAGCCTCTAACTCTGAGAGCCAGATAAACCTCTTTTCTTGACAAGTACTCAGTGCTGGCTATTTCACAACAGTAACAAAAAAATGGACTGCTATGCCTTCCAGCCTGTTGCTACAGGCACAACCCTCAGGGGCACCTACACAGAACCCTACCAAGAGTGGCCAGCCATGGGGCCCAGGGGCAGTGCGAGAGAGCCAGCCAACAAGCACCAGAGAGCAATTACTTTTTAGATTTTATTTTTATTTATTTATTTTTTGTGGTACCAGGCATCAAACTCAGGACCTTGTGCTTGCCATGAGATACTACTGAGCTATCTCCCCCTCAGCAGGGCCCCAAATTTTGTTCTTTGGGACCCAAGTTCAAATTAGTTCTGTGGGAAAAGAAAAAAGGGGGGGGACACATTCGGTCTGAGGCAATTACAAGTAGGCACATTTGTGGGCACATAGTGGCAGCTGCCACTGACTTTCTTCTTCTCAAGAATGCAAATGATTAAGATAGATTAAATACCTACTTTGCTTAAATACTCTTGATAATGAGTTTCTTTCTTTCTTTTAAGGATGTTTGATGTTGGCAGTTGATGGATCTTGAGTTAAATTGTTTTAATTCAAAACAGCACCATCTGTTGTTAGGATCTGGTGGCACTGAGAACCAGAGGAGGTGACAACTGATCGAGAGGCACAGATACAGACAGGTGGCAGGTGAAAAGAGCCCATGCCGCAACACCAGCAGCCCTGTCCCAGTTCAGCTGCTCACTGGACCCAGAGCCATGAGATCTGCGACTCAGTTTCTCCTTCCACCAAATGAGGCTTAAAGAAGATGGTGACAGTAGCAATGGCAACTACCATCAGCATCCACAATGACCAGCTCCAGGTAGACGAGGCGCTGCAATGTGGACTTCACAGAATGATCTCAGTTAGACATTAACTGCACCTTGTTTAAACTCGTTGTGCCTAACTGTGTGTGGACTAATACGGTCTTCATTTCATAGATAAGGAGACTAAGTGCAGAGAGGTCAAGTCACTTGGCCCAGGTCTCCCAACCCCAAGTGGGAGAACCAGGACATGTGTTACTTCAGAGTCTGCACTGGTGACCACGGCCATCAGCCTGCCCAGGGGCCTCTGGGACTGAAAGTCTGTGATTCCTGCCCCTCCAGGACCGACAGGCCAGTGACTGACATCTACATTCTCTGAGTCGACAGTGGAGCAAAAGCCAAGAGGAGCTCTCAGCGTTTCTGGAGATCTGTGAGCTGGCTCTGCTGCGCGCAGCAGCCCTGCAAGACAGATCTGCCACTGGGCTCCACTTTTAATCCACATTTGCCATTGGAATGTTGATGGGAGCAGCAAAGAGCAGTGAAAGCTGAACTGGATCCAGTGGAAAGTCCCTGGCATCTGAGCTTCTGAAAGGCTATCTTCTAAGATATGTTTATTCATTTGGAACTTTGGTATTGATTGCATAAAATAAACAACTGGGGCCGAGGAGATGGCTCAGTGGAATGAGTACTTCCCTGGCAAGCGCAAGGACCTGAGTTCAATCCCTGGTTCTGCAAAAAAGAAAAAAAAAAAAAAAAGAGAGAAAGAGAAAGAAAAGAAACAAACTACAGTCCCATTCATCATGTGTGCAGTACCTTTACGAACACCAGCAATGGTGAGGAGCAGGCTGGCCAGCGTGGCTCCATGGAGACCACCAGTTCACCCAGGGTGGGCAAGGGAAGCTGCCCACTGACAACTAGACAAGGCAAATATAAAACTGCTGTGAGGAAAGCACTGCTCCCCAAAGATTGAACTTACTCCTCAGAAATAGTCACAGTTAAAACTACAATGATAAGGGCCAAGGAAACACTCTAAGACCAACAAAAGCAGAGGAAACAACTTAAGGGGCCAGTATCATAGTTACTTTTTCAACCAGACAATGGACAACTCACTTCTTGTAAGATTTCCATCAAAGAAATAAAGTAATAAATATGTCTGCCTTAACAAATAAAACGAAATTTTAGAATCTACCTGGTGGGCTAGACTGGAAGAAATAGAAGAGAGGACTCTGAACACGGAGGTTTCATGCACCCAGCCACAGCTGCTGTCTGCTTTGTTTCTGAGGTTGGGACAGGTTCAGAAACTCACTTTACTTAATACATTTTATGTGTGTGCTATTTAGGGTTCTATATCTTTTTTGTTTGTTTGTGTGTGTGTGTGTGTGTGTGTGTGGCCAGCTCAGCCCACCAGGGGGTGGGGCTGGCT
>NDGN011510482.1:1644-13323 GCA_002564285.1 Tympanoctomys barrerae
AGGGATTGAACTCAGGCCCTTGCACTTGCCAGGCAAGCACTTATTCTACGGAGCCATCTCCCCAACAATGCCCTCTTTGAAAGGCTTGTTGTCCTCCAGGGCACTGTCCCTGGCACTCACCCCGTAACGGCTCGCCAGGACCTGGTTCACAGTGGCATCCACGGCTGCCAGCTTCACTCGGCCTTTCGTTTGCTCCTTCACTTCTGTGGCCGCAGCAGCCCACTCTGGTTCCAGGCTGGTGAGAGGATACCCAACTCATGGCTAGGGACCAGCCTCATGTGTGTCCCCATCCAGCCCACTCTGTGTCATCCCTGAAAGGGTCTCAGGAAGCACAATGCAGGAAGGACATGGACAACAGCGACACTCATCTTCCAGGGCCCGTGCCCACCCCAGCCACACCAGGCTTTCTTGAGATGTCCTGACAGGGTGGGACGACAGGTGTGAACGAACACCTGGCTCTCCTTGTGAAGTCCCACATGGCATCCTCGCAGCACTGGGCAGACAGAAGGCAGGAGTGCTTACTTTTTGCAGTGTCCACACCACGGGGCGTAGAACTCCACCATCCACACATCAGGGCTGTCCAGCACGTTCTCATCAAAGGTGTCATCCGTCAGCTCAATCACGTCCTTCTTACCTGAGCCCTCGCTCCTGCCCTGGCACCAGATGCAAGCATCAGACCTCAGTGGGGCACCGAGAACCCCACCCTGTCATGGTGCATCCGGAACCACAGCTACCAAGCCTGAGTGTCCTCTGGGCACAGCACAGAGGAAACTGTCCCAGCCTCCCGTGGATGCCAGAGCAGCAACATGGTGCTGTGAGGCCAGTGACCGCTCCAGACAACACATACCACGTGCTGTCATATCTCAGTGGCAAGGTTACCACTCTGAACTCCTGGGGAAAGCGACCTCCCACAAGGAGCACACGGCCAGCCCCAGCCCCACCTCACCTGCCTCCCTGAGCTGTGGCTTCCAGTGCGGCCGCCCAGCCTGTCCTTTACCAACTGCCGCACGGCACTGAGAGCAGCATCCACGATGGCCTCCGCAGTCCTGCCACCTGCCCGGATGGAAGGTGTCAGGGTGGCACGAGCACATGTGCCTTCCATCCTTTCTGTCCATGTCCCCTGGCAGCACAGGGTCCTAACAAGTCCTGCAGCTCAGGGTCGAAACCCAGGCCTGGCAGTGTATTCACCACTCAAGCCTGGAGCAGGCACCCCCCTTGTGCTCCCATGGACAGAGAGCCCCAAGCCCCACTGTGAAGGCAGCTGGCACACGCCCCACAGGAGCAGGACACAAAGACCTTAGCTGTACAGGCTACAGTGCCACAGCCAACCAGCTATGTCCCCAGACACACCAGAGACACAGCGGCAGTGGGCACTCTCTAGCCCAAATTGTTATTCTAGCCAGAAATAACAGGAAAGCAGATGGCAGCTCAGAAAAACAAGTGACCATTTCCTAATAATTACAAACAGGGTGTCCAGAAGACGAAGGACAGGGTTCCCAGTATGAGGACATCTCAGTGACCCCGATGTCCACCAGGTGCCCATCTAGCATGAGTTCCAGGTCAGCCCAGGCTACACAGAATTCCAATGCTTATTGTATATACGCTTTATGCTTACAAAGCATAGAGATGGGGGTGGGGGCAAACAGCCCACAGTGATGCCAGCAGCCCAAACTCGTCCCCTCTACACTGCAGCTCCTCACTGAGTACCATGCAATGTGGCAAGAGCGACACCACTGCTCTGTCACTGCTGAAACTCTGCGAAAAGACCTGACCTGCCAGCGCCTCACCATCCAGTATAACTACGGCAGGGCAGGGCAGGGCAGGGCAGATCGACCATCTAGAAACAAGGAAATTCTCAGGAGGAGCATGAGAAACCTGCAGGCAGCAGGGCTAACAAGTAACAGTTGCTATGTTCTTGCCTAGTTTGGTGGCACATGCCTGCCATCCTGTACTCCAGGAGGTTGAGGCAGGAAGGTCCCACGTTCATACCCCGCCCAACTTAGCAAGCGTCTGCTTAGAATAAAAACATTAAAGAGTCAAGTGTATAGCTTTGTGTGAAGGCCCTGGGCTGAATTCCAGGACTATAAAAACAGAAACCTAAGTTCTCAGCTCCAAGGTAGAATACGAGGGGCATCCTTACCCTGATAGTCTTCCGGTTTGTTTTTGTTGGCTCCAAAGATCTTGATGGTAGGGAAACCCTGGACGCCATATTGGCCACCCAGGGACTGGTGTTTGTCCGCATCAACGGCCCCAACTTTCACAACATCCTGCAGGATGAAAAGGCGGTCACCTGCACTTCCTCCAGCTTTGACCCTGTATCCCTGCTCCCCAGTGGTCATAAACACAGCCCCAGGGGTCCGAGGACAGGTGGGTGGGACAGCGACCCCAGGGGCAGTCCCCTTGGCAGCAGGCCACTTCAGCACCCAGAACCCCAGAGCCTCCCCTGGAGGTGGGGAGCGTGTGCATCGCTGACCTTCAGTGCATTCGCTGCTTTCTTCCACTCGGGCGCCAGCCTCTGGCAGTGGCCACACCTTTGGAGAAGAAGGTGATCAGGGTCATTGTGAGAGCTCCCTGGCCAGCAAAGACCACTGAGGGAGGGTCCCATGACCCAGGACAGGACTACACCGACACAGTGACCTAATAAAAGCCCAGTGGACCACTGAGGGTAGGACCCTCAACTCCCTCAGGAAATGCAGATTACTAAGTTATGAAAGTCACAGAAAAAAGGGCTGGGTGCGGCTTAGTGAAGGTGCTAGCACAAAACAAAATAAAACCCCACTGCAGGAAGCACAGCACCCAAGGGAGTACCCTCGGCTGGCTGAAAAGCATGAGACACCACACAAGAGCAGTGAATGTGTGCGAACGCTCAGGTGTGCAGGGGACTGGGCAGGAGTACAAGGGAAAAATAATCTCGCAGGGACTAGTATTTTAAAGAGTTATTGCAAAATATAATACAGAAAAACACTCCATGACCTGGGAGATAGCTCGGTGGTCTAAGCACCTGCCTGGCAAGCACAAGGACCTGGGTTCAATCCCTGGTACCACATGCTGAGCCAGCCCTGGAAGCCCGGGCATGTAGTGTTGGCCCTAAAACCTGGCATGGTGGCACATGCCTGTAATAGCGGGGCTGAGATAGGAGGATCACCATGAGTCTAAGCTACCCAGTGAGACCCTGTACCAAATAAATAAATTTTTTAAAAACCCCAAAAAACAAAAAAATTATTCCAGAGCATTCCCATGGCTGAGGTCACACATAGATGTGGGGCTCATTTTGCTGCTACACGACAGCTGCTGCTGGGTGGCCCTGTCCCCTTCTCTCATGTGTGATGAGACTAAAGAGTCAGGAAACACCCAACATCACACAACACCCAGGCACGGCTGCTCAACAGGTTTACTGATTATTTGTCAATGGGACCAGGGCCTCCCAAATGCCAAGCTTCCAGCCACTCCGGTCACACCTGTAGCGCAGTGGTTCTGGGCGGTGGGTGCCATGTTCCCTCCTGCCGCGGACAGCATGGAGGGGCTGTGGGTGGGTATCACCACAGATCACCGTGTGACAACCTTGACATGCACCTGGCCAGCCCTGACACGAGAGGCTGGGGACTTGGGGTCAGGGTGCACAACTGGACAGCTGGCTATTCCCTTCCCCTGCTCTTAGGCTGCAGGGATAGGTCACTGGCCCTGGCACCTGAGGTTTGCCTCAGCCTCTCGGTGTCCTCTCACCTCCATGACCTTTCAGCCTCCTGTTACCTGGGGATGTGCTGAGGAAAACTCTGAGGGCCCATGGGAGTCTGGGGTGGGAGCTGCCGCTCCCACTGAACACACTGAGGCCGAGGGCTCTAGTCCATGTGGCCCGGCAGTGACCATGGCCACCTTGGTTCCTCAGGAGGGCATGCTTTCAGTGAAGCATTTTCTCTGGTACTGCAGCCCTCAAGGAAAAGGTGAATGGTCCATGACACAAAGCCACACTTGCAGCTGAGCATGGTGGGGCATGCCTATAATCCCAGTACTAAGGAGGCTGAGACAGGATGATCTCAAGTTTGAGCCCAGCTTGCGCAATTTAGTGTCACAGTAAGACCCTGCCTCCAAAAAAGGGCTCGGGATGTAGCTCAGTGCAAAGGTCCTGCGCTCCATCTCTAATACTACTCCCCAAAAAGTTTTTGTGAGCCTCAGCTCCCAGCTCATCTTTATGGGCCTGAGCTGCTTGCACTGGCTCTGCTTGGGGACCTGTAGCTGCTGCTCCAGAGCAGTGAGTGTCACACAGTCCTGCAACTTGCACTGAGCTTCTCTGCTCTCACACTCTGGGGTATTCACTGCTTTACTGTGTGTAATGCCACACCCAAGCAACACACATGAGGTAGAAACGTGAATCAGGCCATAATCCTGCCCGAATTGCACTGCAGGGTCAGCCCTTCTCAAGGCAAGCAGAGTGCTCCCCCACTGGCCCTCCCTCTGCTTTGTGCTGACAGGACTTTTCCTCACAGACTCACTCCTGTGGGCCTCCTCCACACAAGGTCAGATCTTGCACTTTGAACCCCTCGGCCCACTCATGGCACACTCACCAGGGCGCATAGAACTCTACCAGCCACAGGCTGTCACTTTGGATGACCTCTCGGTGGAAGTTGGTCGGTGTCAGCTCGATGACAGCATCACCAGAGGAGTAGAGACCATGGACAGCCAGGAACAGGGTACAGCTCACCAGGCCTACAGGACACAGGGCAGCAGTTGGGGGCCCTGTAGTAACCCGGGGGAAACCGGCCAGTCCTTGTTGCCCTGTCCTCCCTGCTGCCCACCCACTTCCTAGGGTCTCACCTCACCACACATGACTACCCCACTGCTCACGGTCAGCCTGAGACTGCCCCTTTAGGAAGGGCACCAAGATCATACCCAGCAATGACCTCAGGCCACTCACATGGCATTCAGGGCCCAGGCATGTGGGATGTCATGGTGTGAACTCAGGGTTTTCACATCAACAGTGTTAGAGAGGGAGGACACTGACATCGAGATGTGAGGTGAGAGAAATTAGAAACACATGTTTAAAATAAATAGCACATGCTCCCTGCATGTAAGAAACCTTAAGTAAAAACAAAACAAAAGAAGGGATGGAGGACAGGCAGTCCAGAGAGCTGTCTCAAAGGGAGAGAGGGCAAGACTCAGAGGACAAACAACTGGGACACATTATGTGCATGGCCCAGCTCTCCATGAGGAATGTAATAGGTATGTACTGTGAACAGACTCACAAAATGAAACTAATAAGTCATTAAAAAAGGGGTAAAAAATAGGCCAGGTATGGTGGCATGTGCCTGTGATCCCAGCGCTCAGAAGGCTGAGGAAGGAGGATCACCGAGAGTTCGAGGCCAGCCTGGGCTACAGAGTCCCTATGTTAAAAACCAGTAAGGGGCAGGAAAGCCATCCAGCAGGCAGCCAACCCCTCTTGGGGCTCTACAGTCACCAAACTTCAAAGACTTTCCAGGAGAAACCCACACCCAACCCATCCTCCAGGGCTTCTCACAACATGGACAGGGTCTGGGGATGTCCTTTCACATCCTGGTAAGCAGGGGCCCTGGTTGCTTCATTGTGGAACCCATTATGAGAAGGCCACTATGCAGACAATGGCATCCTTGTGGGGACACTGCTGGGTGATGCCACCAGTGTGGTCTGTCATTCGCAAGAAACGCTGCTGTGTGACTCCATTAAAATTAATTTTAATACTTCTTTGCCATTTTAAATGTGGTTGTTAGAAAATTTACATAAAAGCTTTTAGTGCATTTCTATTGTGTGGTACTGCTTGATTACCTTTGCTGCAAGAAAGGTTAAGTACAGCAGTCTGAGGCAGGCGTGGTGCAGGACTCTAATCCCAGCACTCTGGGAGGCTGAGGCAGGAGGAGCCTAAATTTGAGCCCAACTCGGGAAACTTCACAAGATCCTGTCTCTAAAAGTAAAGGGCTGGGGATGCAGCTCAATGTGAAGACCACAAAAAAGCAGAGGAGCCTCCTGTCAGCCAGAGTCCTAAGTAGAGACCATCCTAACTGCACGAGGATGTCAGGCCTGGCCCTGGAGATGCTCTACAAAGCTCTGTTATTTGCAAGTTTTGACAACTTGCTACAAACCAGCTAGTTGCTCGGGACTCTGGATCTACTGTGAAAATGTCTATAATGGTAAAGCCAAAAAGCTCCAAAGGATTATGGGGATTTTCCTCCAATCTATTTGGGAAGGTGGAGCCATGTTGCTAAGCTGATAACAAACCAATCTGGACTTCTGTTTTTCACTCCTGATGGCTCCTAACAATTCTGATACCTGCCCCAACAGATAAGTTCCTGAGATTTTCTAAGGGAGATCAGGAAGTCTGGCTAACACTTAGAGAGCTGTTTAGTTACCATGAAGACAACAGGGTCTTTACTTCTGGAGACAAAGATGAGTGCCACATGACTGCTACCAGTTCTGCCTGAATGCCTTTGCATAAGAACCTAGAGATAAGCTGGGTGTGGTGGCACACACCCCTAAATCCCAGCTGTTCGGAAGCCCAGGAAAGAGATCACTGGGCCACATACCACCTCCCACCCCTTAGGTTGACACCCTGGAATGGACCATAAATTGTACCTTGGGAGGGTACATGGCTGCCGACAGTGTAACAGACTTTGGTTATCTTTCCCTCTTGTAACAGTAATAGACTTTTTTTTTGGGGGGGGGCAGATAGGGTCTTGCTTCATAGCTCAAGCTGACCTTGAACTATGTAGCCCAGCCTGGCCTTGAACTTGCAATGATCCTCCTGCCTCTGCCTCCCAAGTGCTAGGATCCCTAGTGGGTGTGCCAGCCTAGCAAAAGTCTTAACAAGACTTTAAACTCTGCCTTTAAATTCTGCCTGCTCCCCTTAAGAACCTCCCTCCTCATACCCAAGGAAACCCTCTCCAAGGAATTGCCACCTAATAGGGTTAGAAGGGAATCAAATGCATGTTGTCAGAGGTACATAAATTCTGGTAATTAAAGGTGTCCAAGAAGGGTCCCTTCCACCTACCACTCACAAACTCGTTTATGGTGACTATGATGACAAACAAGGCTGACGCTGACCATCAAGACCTGCTGCTGAAATTCACTGGGCCCTCTGCGTCCTAGGAACATCTGAGGGGGCAGACGCCCTCATCTATGGCTTCCAGCCTCCTCGCAGCCCGCAGCAGGCCCCATGGGCCCGAGGGTCGGCGAAAGAGCCACCTCCGCTGACTGCATTAACAGGGCAGAATCAGCCCCTGCGTCTAGCCTGGCTGCCCTCTCTGGAGACCAAAGGCTACAATCCCGTTCCCTCTTCTACTCTGGTTGGCACACCGTGGCAGGCTACCTGGCCCCGGGTCACACAGCAGGTGAACGGGAGCGGCCCAGCCTGGTCCCTGCACCTCCCCTGCCCGGGCTACATTACCAGCACCCGAGCGCGGGCTGTGACCCGGGCAGGAGACCTCGACCCTGCCCGCCGCGGTCGCAAGCACTGACCCCTCTCTAGGGCCGGGGCTCTGAGGCGCGGGGTGTTCAAGCCCATCTCCGCGGTCCCTGTCGCCAGACGGCTGGCTAAGGCACCACACCCTTTGTGAGCAACCATCAGTCCTGTCACAGGACGGGGCTCTGCTCCTTCGGGGCTCTTTACTTTGGGGGTCCTGATGGCCTTCTCACCTAGCAGCGGCCCTTTAGTATTTTGAGAAAGGACCTCGCTAAGCTGCCAAGTCGTTCAGGCTAGGCTGGAGCCTGCGACCCTCTCGCCTCAGCCTCTCAGAGCGCTGGGATCACAGGCGTGCGCCCCCTACCTGGCTCAGGATCTGTGTGTGGAAACGGCACCCGCTGGGCAGCCAGGGCGCAGCGCAGGGGTCCTGCGCACTCAGGGTACAGGGGAGGCCCGGACCCGGTTCCCCGTTAAGCCCGGCTAGGGACTCTGGCCCGCGGCTCGGCCCAGCCCTCCGCCCCCGCGGCCCCGCAGAGTCCCCCACGTCCCCCTCGGCTCCGCCGAGCCCCCACGGCTCGCTAGTTCCGCGCCTACCGAGCCTCACGAACGCCATGCCGAGCCGCCGTCCGCACGCCGTCCCGCCTCGGCAGCGCCGCACGCCGATGGGCGGGGCAGCGCGGGGAGGGGACCCGGCGGAAGCGCTCAACGCGCGTGGCCGCAGTCTATTGGTAGCGACGGACGTCGCTCACGCGTACGGCCAATAACAGGCGGCCGGGTAGAGGTTAGGGGTTTGTTTTTTCCACGGGGGCGGGCCGTCCCTGTTAAACTGGGATCTTTGCGTGCGGCGTGGGTGCCCCGTGCCTTCCTGTCCCACGTCTGGGGTAGTGCCTGCTCCCTCCTTGTTCTCTCCGTCCTTTAGGGTGACCTCTTGAGTCGCCTCTCCTCTTAGTTCTTTTCTTCTTCTTCTTTTTTTTTTTTTCCCGTGGTCCTGGAGATTGAACCCGGGCCTTTCACACTGCTAAGTTCTGAACTCCTTGTTATTTGGGACGGGCCTCACCAAGTCCGTAGATGGCCCAGGCTGAGACCCTCCTGTCGCAGTCTCCACACCTAGCTTCTCCCCCAACCTCGTTCCTGACTGGGGCCGAACAAGTCTGGGCCTTTGGCATGTTTATGGGCTTAGTAAACGACATGCTAATAACTCATGTGCAGCCAAAAATCTCTTGCCAAGCTCCTTAAGCAACATTTTTGTATTTTTTGGTACTGGGAATTGCACTCAGGACGTGGAGCTTGCTAAGCAGGCCTGCCCGCTCCCGGCTTTAAGCAGTACCATTTGCTGGTCTTTGTTGCTTTCCAAATCCCCTCCTCCAGGGCCTTGAACACTCCCAACCTTGGTCTCCACAGAACCTGGGGTTTAAACTGCATGATTCTTCCTCCAAAGGCCTCCCTTTGGTGAAGGTACTAGCAATGCCTTTGTCCGGACAAAGTAAGATCTGCAAAAGTCAACTTTATTTTTGTTTTTGAGGGGGACAGGGGCTCCCTATGTAACTAGTATGGGGCTGCTCTTGGCTGCCTTTACCAAGGCCTGGTGGACCCCAGCTTCAGGCGCTGCTGGTGTGGTGTCTCCAAGAGGCTGGTGTCTCGGGTTCATCCCCTGTGGTCGCGGCACCCAGTGCAGTGGGTTCAGTGACTCCCGTGTTCCATCCCCCGCCTTTCAGGCCTGGGTGCATCCAGTGCTGGGCTGTAGGGACATGGAGCCAGCCCCAGGCCTGGTCCCTCTCCTTTCTTCCCAGATGTGTGACAAGTGCCCAGCATGGGAATATTCCGTTATCCTGGAGTGTCGCTGGGGGCTTTGTGCCCAGCAGGATCAGTCACCTGTGACTCATCTGGGGTTGGGGATACAGATACAGTTAGGACAAGCACAGAGCGGGAGAGCAGAGACCAAGCCCCCCACCCCCCAGGCCCTGTGCCACAGAGGGGCCTAGGGAGGCCACCGCCCCTGGCAGGCCCTGCTGCCCTGTGTGAAGCTTGGGTAACATGAGATGCAGAGAGCGTCACTTCCTGGGGGACTCACGGCACCTAGGGCTCTTCACCATGCGCTGGTACCAGTGACGGCCTGTGGGAGGCAGGGCTGTGTTGGAGCTCTCTCTCCAGGTGATGGGATCCAGAGTCAGTTCTGAGGGTGGAGCAGAGCACATGTGATGGGTGTCATGTCCCAGAGTGACCTGGAAGCCCCTGACCTCTGCCTGAGCCACTCTCCTATGCCCCCCCCCCCACTCCAGAACCAGGCCGAGATAAGAGGCTGTCATCCTCACACTCTGGGAGGCTGAGGCAGAAGGATCTTCAGTTTGAGCCTAAGGTGGACAGTGTAGTATCTTAGACCCTATGTGAGACCTAGAAATACAACACAGGGCTGGGGATGTAGCTTAGTTAGAAGGCCCTGGATTTGATCCTCAGCACTGGAAAAAAAAAAAAAAAAAAAATCACTGGACAGAGGAAAAGTGAGAGGGAGCCCCTGGTCTTCCCACAAAGCACTCAAGAGCCATCAAAAGCTGAGCAGCCGCTTGATGGGTTTCTCTGGACCAGGGACCTGTGCAGGCCCAAACCCAGCCAAGCACCGATGTTGTCCACAAGTCAAGCTTGTTCCTTTTTTTTTTTTTTTCTTCTAAATGTGGCACACACACCTGTGATCCCAGTGCTTGAGAGGCTGAGGCAGGAGGACCATTATAAAGTTCAAGGCCAGCCTCGGCTCCATATGAGAGTCTATCTTGAAAAAGAAAGCCAAGGACTGAAATCAGAAGTGTGGTGACCAGGACAGGAGTAACCGTGAAGGGTGCAGGGGTCTAGGATGTCTTGAAGGATGGGGACATTCCTGTTGTGGTCGTGGTGACTGTGTGGCTGTGTATAGCCGTCAGAACTCCCCACCTGAAGACTGGCTGCTTCTGTGTGGATGGGCACTTGCCTAGGCCAGCGGTTGCGAGGAGCTGGAACAGAGCAGCCCTCCTCGCTGCCCTTGCCTGGGCCCCAGCCCTGTGGGGTGGGCAGGTGCTGAGCTGTGCGCACTACTCACTGCTCAAGGCCGGAAGGTGAGACTGACCAGCCCCTTGCCAGATCCCAGCAGCAGCAGCTTCCAGCTTGGGCTCCTGCCCCAGCAGGGCATCTGCAGGCATCCATGTAAGCCACAGAGCAATCCCAGGGCCTCTGCACTCAGCAAGACTGTGCCGAGCCAGGTGTGCATAGGCTGTGCCCTAGTGTGCCATCCTCCTGCCTCACTCCTGCAGACAGCGGTCCAGGCGTGCACCACACACCTGGCTGTGAACCTCTTTGTCAGTGCTTCCCAGTGTGGCTGTGCTGATCAAAGCCCCTTCCTGACCTCGCCACGCTCAGCTCCTCGAGGGACCCATGGCTGGGGTTGGTTTTCCATACAGGCCCTTGGACCCGGGACTTGTACCCTCATCACAGGAGTAGTAGTGGCACAAAGCGGCCACCAGGGGGTGCTTCGGCCCCAATTCTGTGCGAGTCCTGGTACACTGCATTTTCTACTTCAATAAAATGCGCACATTTTGAAATCAGCCCTTGTAGCACCTGCAAAGCCACCTGTGCCACACGGAGAGCCTGAGCTCAGGGACCCCGACCCATGGTGCTAGGGTCCTGGAGCTCCCACATACCAGATCCTACACACAATGTGCTCCTACAGGGGGTTGGGATAAATGGTTGTGGAGCTGGGGGTGGGGGTGAGCGCCTGAGAAACTAGCACTCAGGAAGCCAAGGCGGGGAGTTCTCTATGAGTTCAAGGCCAGCCTGGACTACACAGTGAGGCCTTAGCTCCAAAACAAAACAAGAAAAACCCCTCCTTCCCCTGAGAACCTTTAAAGAACGCTGGGTTGCATAGGTCCTGCTCTATCTTGGTCTTAACCATCCAGCAGAAAAGTATAAAAACAAAGTATAAGAAGTAAAGCCGTGCTGTTGTGTTGAGCTATAGGGGACTCAGGTCAATCTGACATTGCCAGTCAAGTGGAAGACCCAATACTATTATGGGCTACTGGACTATTCTGGACCATTTTGCTGAGTTTACACGCCTATAATATTTAAACGGCAGAACTAAACAAAGAGGATACAGATAAATGACCATTTTGAATCTGTGTATTCAAAATGGTTAAGATAGATCTATATCTACAACCTCTCAAGTCAATGAATAGAGGGATTTGTTTTAATAGTGTTTGTAAGTAGGATATCATGTCTGCATCTTGTACAAC
>NDGN011510496.1:0-21963 GCA_002564285.1 Tympanoctomys barrerae
TGGAACTGGGGATTTAACCCAGGCCCCTGCGCTTGCCACTGAAGCGCTTATTCCACTGAACCATCTCCCCAGCCCCAAATATGTATCTTGAAGACCAGGAAGACCATGAATAATCAATATTTAGAGACAGACTTGTGATCTTTTCTGCTGTGTCTCTTTGTGCATGTACACATACATGCTTTGGTATGCACAAGTGTGTGCCTGTGGAAGTGTGCACCTCTTGCACAGTGGGTGGCATATGGAGTGCTGGTGAGCTGTAGACTCTTGCACATAAAAAACCCATAGCTGAGTGTAGCTCCCCATCCATCTGTTTAGGGACAGGACAGTATCTGGTGGAGAGAAACAGCTGTTTCCAGCTTCTTCTATAAAGGGGTCAGGAAGGGAGTTAACCTGATGCTTTCTGTTCGCTCTATTTTTTTGTGGGTTTTGTTTTGTTTTACTGGGCCAGCCCTCCATATAGAGGCTATTCCCTATGGTGTTACTGCATGCTTCTTTCCTGAAAGATGGGGTTCTGTATGTCTAGACCAGTCTGTAAGCACATGCTGTGCCCCCTAAGTCCTTAAGGATTCCTGGTAGCATCCCACAGCTCTGTTGGCAGTTCTCGTCTTTTCCTTTGCATATGGAAAAGTAGCCTCCAGAAATGGGTATGCAAGACCTTTTTGAGTTAATAGCCCTGATCAGCTTCATACCAGACTTGCATCAGTCCCTGAGGGTTGATGGCGGCCACGGGTGCTCTTGTGGGAAGCCTCCAGGTACCTGTCTATTAAGGGTTTGGTTCCTGTCTTAGTCACTTCCTGTCACTGTACAAAATATCCAAGACTCACAGCATAAAGGAGTGGAGGTTTATTCTGGCCCACAGTTTCAGTCCATGTTGGGCTGGCTCCAAGCAGAAGTGGCATGGTGGAAGAGAGCTGTTCAGCCCCTGGCAGCCAGGGACAGAGAGTAGAGGAGCTGGGGACAAGAGTCTGCCCCTCATGTCCTGTACCCCAGTGACCCTCCTCATAGCACATCCAGCTATGAACTCATTAATGGATGCATCCATTGATAAGTATAGCACCACCATGATCTAATTACCTTTCAAACACGTGAAACTTAGACAGTTTAGGTCTAAACCATAGCAGTTTTCAGTGACTTTCCTTGCCCTACTTAATAGAGTGTACCCACACATTGGAAGGGTCTATGTGAACAACTAGGAGGACAGTTTCAGCGAGGTTTTTCATGGTGCGTTTCCTAGATTCTGTAGTCATTCCAGGAGGTTCTCATCTGCTAGTTTTCAGGTACACTGAGCCCACTTGTCAGGTCTGGTTCTCTCCTAGCTGGTAGGGTCACCATCTTGCAGTAGACGTGGAGACCCGGGAGACGGATACTATAGCTGCTGGCCAGCATGGGCTCACCTGTTGGCATAGGGAACCAGGAAGCTCCACGGCCTGGGGAAAGACCCTGTGGCATCTGCAGTTTACTGCTTGAGGAAGTAGGCCCAGCAACAGTAAATGGGCTCATCCAACGTCTGCCAACTGATTTGTGGCAGGCCTGCTGGGCTGTGTTAGTAAAGGCCATGGAGACTGAGCAAGATGTGAAGGGTCTAGGTGACCTGTTGCTTGGTGGACCTGACTCCTTATGTCCTAAGAGCCCCTGTGCTCTTTTGAGCTCACCAAAGGACAGAGTTTCTTGTCCTTTAAAATGGCACATAGCTATGCAGTCAGTGTGTGCTATTGTGATTTGTGTAGAGTGCAGTGAGTTTTCAGGAGACTTAATTAGTTCCGGTGTGCCTGGAAATTTACTTACATTGCAGTAATGTAAGGCACTAAAGTAATTTACTTACATGCCAGTTTCTGAGCATAAAAAAGTAATAATCTTCAGTTGTTTGTTGCTGATACACTAGTTTCTGCTTTCTGACCAAAGGAGAAGTGGGCCTTCGTTGAGCTGTGTGATTATCTTGCTCTTTTCATGAACAGGAAGGGATTTCTCAAAATTGGCTTTCTCATTTTAATAGAGTAAATGTGGTTAGTTTGTCCTAAGAGTGATTCAGGGTGGGCACTGGACACCCAGCATGGGCCTCTGGGTCTGATGGAGCCTTAAGGAAGCACCTGGGAGCTTAGGCTGACTGAGAGGACACAGGGCGCTCAGGGGCTTGGAAACAGGGCCAAAGGGAGGGGTTGATAGCCATTTGTCTGTAGTGAGCCTGCAGTTCTGCTTCCTGACCAGGGTCATGGTAGCCTAGCCCAGGAGACAGGTAGGGCCTGAGGAGCAGCTTTGGTGGAGGTAAGAGGAAATGTGCCCCCTGTATGAAAAGGACCAGTCTCCAAGAGCCAGTTTAAACTGGTACATGTGGTCAGCAGAGAAGGTATGCCAAAGTTCCCTGCAATGGCCAGCTATTCTCTGATGTCAGGATGCTAATCCAGCAAGAATGTTTTAATGAGATTGACTGAAACAGTGGACCCCTGCCTCCCTGGGACACCTTCCAGATTCCTCAGTACTCTGTGTTTTATGCATAGAGACGCAAAACACCTACATATACAGTACAAGTAGGTGTAGACACACAATTAGATACAAACATGTGCACACACAAATCTGGCTACTCACCTTTTCTCCTGTCATCAGTAGTTTGACAGCAAGCTTGGGTCAAGAGGAGGGCAAGGAAGAGGGTGTAGAATGTGGAGGATGTTAGATTTTAGTTTATGAGGTATCCTTGACTTGTGACATAGAGCACACAGTGGCTAGGTCATTAAGAGTTTAGGCCTGGTTATGCTTTGATTACTCACATCGGGAGTGGCAGCATAGCAAGCATTCTACATACTAGGACACTTTCAGAGTAAAAAGAGGTGTAGTCACATTTATAGAGGGTGACACTGCGCCTGTGAGCAGTGCCTTGCAGTGGAGTTCTAGCCCTCTTGGGTGGTCAAGTCATGCACCCTCCTGGAGTCCAGAAAGGCCCTGCAGGCGGCTCTAACTTGGACTTCATGGTAGTAACAAGCTGTATGTTCTGGGGAGGCTGAAGTCACATGCCTAAATTGAATTTGTGTTCATTGTGCCTGAGACCAACTTAGTCTGCTTCAGGTGGCACATACAACACCTAGGGGCCAGTAAGTGCACCTGGGGACTGTCGCAGTATGAGCCAGCTGCACGGAAAGCTGCTCTAGGCATATTCTACTATGTGATTGTCTTTGTCCTTGGGAGGAGTTTTGGGTTGCATTACTATTTACTTAGATATGAGCATACAACACTGATTTTGTTTTAAATTTTTTAGAGAAGTTTTTGATTTTCAGCAAAATTGAGATAGAGTTTATGTATTCCACTTTCCTCAAATGTACACAGCCTCCCATTGTCAGCATTCCCACCAAAGGGGTACCTTTGTGACAGTCAGTGAACCTCTGTCATTGTACTGTAGGGCTCGCTGTCAGCATTGTGTAGCTGTGGGTTTGGGCAAATGTGTAATGATGTCCAGCCACCATGATAGCATCGTGCGGACTGTTTTCCTTGCCCTGAAATTCCCTGTGCTCTGCTCATTCGATAGGATCTTTCTGTTGTCTCTGTAGTTTTGTCGTGGCCAGGATGTTGCAGAATTAGGATCACACAGGCGGGCTCTTTTCCTTTAGCACTATGCATATAAGGCGCCATTTGGGTTTTTTGTGGCTTGATTGCTCATTTCTTTTTGGTGCTGAATGATATTCTATCTGGTTGTACTACACCGTATTTGTCCATTTACCTACTGAAGAACATCTTGGGTGCTTCCACCTTTTGGAAATTATACGTAAGGTTGCAGTAAACATCTGTATAGGTAAGATTTCTATTCATTTGGGTAAATACCAAGGAGCTTGCTTCTGGATTACAGAGTAAGAGTATGTTAGTTTTTAAAAACAGTCCAACTGTGTTTCAGCATGGTTGTCCCATCTTGTATTCCCAGGGAGAGTGCCTGTTGTTCTCTGCCCAGGCCAGTCCTTGATGATGTGCTTGCACTGGCCACTCTGACATGTGTAGAGCGGCATCTGTTGTCTCAATTGGCCATTCCCTAATGAAATAGATAGAACATCTTTTCACGTGCTTACTTGTGCATCTTTTATGACTGTGTATCTTTGGTGAACTGCTTGTTAAAATCTTTGACTTATTTTTTATCAAGTTGTTTTCTTCCTGATTTAAGAGTGCTTTACATATTTTGAATAATAACCCTTATCAGATGTGTCTTTCAGATATTTTTTCCTGGTCTGTGGCTTGTCCTCTCGTTACCTTAATACATTGATTTTTATAGTGGCAATCAGTGGAATTTATTAAATGTGTTTCAGGAAATATATAAGCAGAACTGTCAGAATGTTGCATTTAATTTCTCAACAGTGGTACTTTGAAGTTGCTTGATTTGATTTTACTTTTTTATGTGCTTTGTTCAAATGCAGATTTTCTTTATCTGGGCTGCAATTTGTGTGGTTTTGCTAGCTTCTGTGTTACCCATAAGTTGTTCTTACTCTCACCCATCTAGAAAGAGATGCTGATGAGGACAGGTAAAACGGGGTTAGAGAAACAGAGGGCATCTGAGGTTCAGCTAGTGTCTTGATAGGAAAGTGTTAGTACAGCTGTCCAATTTAGTGGGCCACCTTAGGGATTTTGATTTTATGATGAAAGTCATAGGCATTCACAGCATACTAAAGTGCCTCCTTAGGCAGAGCACAGCGGCTGGGGTTCAATCCCCCGCATGCCATAGGGGTGCACTGAGGTGGCACTTGAGACTGAATGTGGTGGCACGTGCCTGTTATCCCAGCACTTGGGAAGCTGAAAAACAGGAAAATGACTACAAGTCCAATCTACGTAATGAGACCCTGTAGACCTTGTCCTAAATACAGGGAAAAAAAAAAAAAAAGAAAAAGTTGTAGGCATGCAGTAGAAACTATACTCTGAACTTTGACTTTTGAACTTTACCTGAGCTAGAAACATGGTAAGCTGCTCTCTGGTGCTCTCTGGGTGTGGCCCGGCTTTCACACAGGAGGGGTTCTAT
Organism: Tympanoctomys barrerae; assembly: GCA_002564285.1. NCBI lineage: Eukaryota > Metazoa > Chordata > Mammalia > Rodentia > Octodontidae > Tympanoctomys > Tympanoctomys barrerae. The sequence continues at coordinate 4,985 of NDGN011510496.1, forward strand.
GTACAGGGTGCTGTGTGGCTGAGCCTGGGTGTTGTGTTGAGTGGGTGGAATCCAGGCATTTTTAGCGTAGGGTATTTTCAACTCATGGCTTGACTAGGATATAACTACTTAGTAAATTCAGCATCTACTATACTAATGGGATTTTTTTTTTTTATTTTATTTCTTTATTTATGTGTGTGTGTGTGGCCAGCTCAGCCCACCAGGGGACGGGGCTGGCTGACATGTGGTGCTGGGGGATTGAACCGTGGTCCCTGTGCTTTGCTACAGCTTGTTCTAAGTAGGTGCGTTAGACCACTGAGCCATCTCACCAGCCCTATACAAATGGGATTTTTAAGGGTGGGTTTCCTCAACTTGTGCCTGTTTTAAATGGTAGATGTGACACACAGCTGTTCATTTGCTGCCCTCAGAGTGTATAACCCCTGTTGGTGTACATGCAAGTCACAGTGCAGCATATGTCAGCCGGGCCCTTTTCCAGGACTCGTGAGTTACTGAATTTCATATTACTGTGCTATTGAAGCTTATGAAAATTAAGCCAAGCTTGGGGTGCTTGTCCAAAGTACCATCCAGTTAACTTTTAAATGAGATTAAGTTCCCAGCCGGCTTTTCCACACAGCAAATTGTGGGAAGTCACGTGTTTGGCATCACTCACCCTTAAATTAGAAACAGGACAATAGAGGAAGTTGTTGATTGGAACCAATTGTTGTTTCACTTGTCTGAGTGCATCTGCAGATCATAACAAAATTGTTGTCACTGAGTGCTCAGCAATCACGGGAGCAGGTTCCAAGGGAAATGCTTTTTTCTGTGATGGGGAAAACTTGCCTTGGCCATTTCACTGGTATTGAATAGAAGATTCCAGAAGTCCCAGCTTACGCTGAACTTGTCCACATTCTGAGCAGCCTAGAGGAGGCTCCAGGGATTGCAGAGCTGCCTGTTCCTTGGACAGGATAAGTCTGTTCCTTCTTGTGTTGCTCCCAGTGTGTTGCAATGCTTGAACTGTATCCTTCAGAAGAATTGTTTCAGTGCCTTTGATAATGTAGTTGTATAGATCATCTTCCTTGAAGTGGACAGTTTGCATATACTAAGATGATGGTGGATATATTTATCCTTGTGAGGCCATCCTTTCTCAGAAGACCCAGGTGCAAACACGGCTAACATGTGGCTGATCTCTGTTGGTGTGAGCCCATGGAGCTCATACTTGTCTGACCTTGTAGAGGTAGCTAGCTTGGCATGCTCTCAGTCAGGGACTGGACAGCTTTCATGTCCAGGTGTTTATCTTTTTCCTCATCTTCTCACAAAATGGCAAATTTTCAGCTTATTTTGGGAAATAGGGTAGGGATACCCCAAACACATCAGAGGAGCTGACAGTGCCCACCTTTGGCTTCAGGGAAGTCCTTGTACTCATTGGGGATTTCCAGCAGCATTTTATGCTGTGGCCTGTGTGCTTAATTTTGTGAACTCCTTAGTGTTCCCAGGTAAAATGGAGACATGTTCAGCTGACCTAGTGGCAACTATGACCAGAGGTCTGTGATTGAGGCTGCCGCAGTTTGCTGCTCCTCAGCAATTCTTGCTTAGACCTCTCTTCCCAGTAAACTGCTGGGAAAGACGATGGTCCAGGAGAGGTAGAGCTGGCTAGGAAGGCGTGGCCTGAGCATTCCCTCCTGCCATCTGGCCTCTGAAGTCACCTCCCAGCCAACGTGGCCTGATGGCAACTGCCTCCAGGTCTGCTTTACACACCGATTAAGACATTTTACACAGAACAGCAGCAGTGAAGTTGGGTGAGTGTGGAGACCCAGCAGTCCCTCCCCTCAGTTGTCCCCCTGAGTAAAGTATCCTGAGGAAAGCCATTGCCTGGTGAGACCCCGAGATCCTACTGGCCCTCATCTAGCGTGGAAGTTGGCAACTGTCACAGGCTTGAGACCTGAACTTACTGTGCTGGCAAGTAGGCTGAGAGGGGGTGTTTGCATTTTTAAGGGATTGTCAAAAATAAAAACAGAATAGGTGACAGAGACAGTGTGCAGGCTCTGAAGCCTAAAGTATTACTACCTAAACTTTACAGGAAAACTGGCCACATCTAGTCTGTTGATTGGCTCAAAATATAACAAGGATTCAAGCATTTTTAAAGAAGCCCCTTTAATAACCTTGGAGCAGAGTTTCTCAGTCTGAAACGCTTGAGATCTGGTGGTGGAGCGTTCTAAGATGTGGAGCTGTGCACCCCACGGCGTCAGCTAGCAGCCCAGGCCAGGAGCAGCCCCTCCACTGGTGACAGTGAAAACCACCCCCACTTGAGTGCCACTGCCTTAGAATAATTCATGCACACTTACTATGGCATGTATTGCCTAACTTTTAGCTGTTGCTGCGATGACTTAGGCAGAGACGACTGCATTTCAGGCAGTCCTCCCCTAGGATGGAAGCAGCAGTGGGACAAAGGGCCTACTGAGCAGAAGTGTTTGATGTTTGTGATTAAGTGGTTAGAATTTCTTGGAAAGCTAATTGCAAAGCACAGCTGATTTATGTGGATTCCGCAGACACCGTGTGAATATACTTTCTTTTCTGGAGACTGATCCCTTTTATCTGGTAGAAAAAGGCAGTTAAATCAGTGACCTTATTTTGATGCAAGATTGGAAAATTGCAAAAAGGAAAATTGTGCCAGCATTCTCTTACGATCAGAATGATTCAGAAATGCTATGCATAGGTCAGGAGTAGCAGAGTGTCGCTGCCAAAGCAGGGCGATTTGTTATGCTCCACTGTTTGCCTTGCGCATGTTGGAAGTGGTTCTGTAAGAAAGTCTTTAGAAAGATGATTGTAGGCAGGTGGTAGTTTGGAAACACTGCTTTATTTAAGAGATTTACTTGGCAGAGGACCTTTCAAATGAGGGCTGAGGTGAGGTTTGGGGAATGTGCAAACGAGTATATTGCTAGGATTGCTTGCAACTTTAATTGGACCTTCCCTTGCATGGAATCAGGTTTCAGCTGCAGGGAGGGAGCGACTGTGGGCAAGAGCCAGTGCTCTGGGGGAGCAGCTCCCACTGGGCCCCTGGGCTCCCTCCCCTGTGGGACTTGGGGGCAGCTCCCACTGGGCCCCTGGCCCACCTCCCTTGTGGGGCTTGGGGGCAGCTCTCACTGGGCCCCCGGGCTCCCTCCCCTGTGGGGCTTGGAGGGGCAGCTCTCACTGGGCCCCTAGGCCCCCTCCCCTGTGGGACTTGGGGGGGAAGCTCCCACTGGGCCCCTGGCCCCCCTCCCCCGTGGGGCTTGGAGGAGCAGCTCTCACTGCACCTCTGGCCTCCCTCCTCTGTGGGGCTTGGGGGAGCAGCTCCCACTGGGCCCCCGGGCCCCCTCCCCTGTGGAACTCAGGGGAGCCTAAGTGGAGATGATGTCTGGAGGTTTCTGTCCCCACTCCACAAAGGGAGCAGATGTTAGTCAAAACTCATCTTTGGTTAAATGGATGATACTAGATTTTTTTTTTTTTTTTTTTGTCAAAAACTTTTCAGTAAAGTTTTAGCCCACAGACCTGCCTATTATTATTATTATTATTATTATTATTATTATTTTATATTTTAGGGAAGGGTCTACAGGCTGTTCAGGGTCTCACTACTAGATTGGACTTGCAGTGATCTTCCTGTTTATAGCCTCCCAAGAGCTGGGATTACAGGCGTGTGCCACCATGCCCAGTCTCAATTGCTGTCTCAGTGCACCCTGGGGGCAGGGCCGGCACCCCCCCCTTTTTTTTTTGTACAAACCTGCTTTTAATATAAAATGTTGGCAGTGTTTTTTATGACTTCAGGGACCCCTTGTGTGGAGCCCACCTCCTGAAGATCTTCCGGGGGATGACTGGCCTCTTGCCTGGAGCCTTTCTAAGGGCACATTTCCAGCTGTTGCTCAGCAGTCCACACTGCTGTTGTGTTCATTCAGCTTGACCATGTTACAAGCTGGTCATAGGAACAGGCATGGAGGATACCTCAAGACTGAGTTGTAGAGGTTCCACGATCCCTAGGAATGCCATATATGGGCTTGGAGTCTCTGTACCCCTACATGTTACAAGGAGTTTGGCCCATACGTACATATTTTTGGGGAGAGGAGTAACTTTCATTCGTTATCAGCAGGTTTTATAAGCTGAGTAGTTCAAGGATCACCGCCCAAGATGACCGATAGCAAGGACCTCGGCCTCAGTACAGACTTTGGACTTCCTTGCTGCGGCCAGCACTGAGTCTTAGTCCAGCTCTCATCACTGTCCCTCTTTCTTTGTCATTTTTCCAGGTGGTGCCTAAAGCCCCTCTGTGGCTGGTTTTCAGCTGTCCCCCCACCCCCTATCATAATGCTGGTGGGTCAAGCAGGGTGCACACAGGATTATGTGTGTACCACAGGATGCAGAGGTGACGGTGTTATCCTTGGCTAAAGGACTAAAGCACTACTGGCTTTGTTATGGCTCCTCGTCTTCTACCTTTCTTGGTTGTACCACCTTTGTCCACCCAGGATTAAATGCCCCATGAGCGGCTGGCATTTCTCTAGTGGTCAAGTGTCCATTGCACAGACACTCCCAGAGAGCCAGAGGTGGGACAGGCCTGGAGAGGGTCCTGAGTGGTGAGGACCAGTCCCCGATGCACGCAGGTTCTAGCAGTGGGTGGGCAGCTTGTGGCAGACCATGAGAAGTGCCGCCCCTGACTCTGGCTGGGTGTCTTTCCTCTTTTGCAGAGCCTCCAGTCACTCGATGGGGATTCACAGAGGACCACCTGTGTTTGTCACCTTCCCACCTCTCTGTAGCAAGAGAAGTGACTGCAGCGCCTCTTCAGTAATGATGATGAAACTGGTATTAACTGAGTGGCATTTATGGATTTTTAACTCTAACTTGCAGTGAACCAGCAAGCCATATGTTTACACTCCAACCAAAAACCCTCTGTTTGCTGCGTGTCTTCTACAATCGGGAGAAGCTGAGACACCTATTTATACAAAGGGGAATATAAGTGTTGCCTGCCTGAGGAACGCACCTGGAGCAGAACGAGACGTCTTAATTTATCATTAAAGAGATATGATAGTATTATTTATATAGTTAAAAAAAATATATATATATATATATTTTGGTGGTAATGAAAATGGCTCCGCAGAATGCTGACTCGGAATCTATGCAAGTGCAAGAGTTACCTGTACCCCTGCCGGACCCACAGAAACCTGGAGACCTGGAGACCGAGAACCGTGATGAGACCATCAGCGAGGGGTCCATAGACCGAATCCCCATGCGCCTGTGGGTGATGCATGGGGCAGTGATGTTTGGCAGGGAATTCTGTTATGCCATGGAAACGGCACTGGTCACGCCCATACTGTTGCAGATTGGTAAGTGCTACACAGGTCACTGTGTCCAGCATGGCACTGACCATACTTCGGGTGCTAGACCCAAGTGTCTTCAAGAACCTTGATGTGGGGTCCTAGTCTTTTCTCCTTTAACCTGCTCTGATAGTTTCTTCCTTGTCTGTTAAGACCAGCCAGGGTGTATATGGCCTCCTGGGGTCAGTATCTAGTCACAAGTTTTGGCAAAAGGTGTGGTTGAACATGTGGACATTCTGAGCATCAGTGGCTTTGTTGAGATTCATCGACACAGTGGAGCCCAGCATTATGAAGTGCTGGTGACTTCCTGAGTGCCACCAGGGAGTAGCTGTGAGGCCAGACGTTTTGTCAGAGGTTTATAGCCTTTCCTGTGGTCTCAAAAAGTTAAAATCTGTAACTTTGAAACTTTGTTAGTCTTATAAGAGATCTAGGTAAAGGGCTAGGTAAGTTAAGAGTATAGCTTCTCTTTTATTCTAGAATTCCACATGGACAAGGTAAACTATCTTAAGAATTGATTTGGGTTATTTTAGAGACTTTTTTTTGCCACAGATGTAACTGTCTTGCTCAGTGAGCACTGACCCAAGCCCCACTGCATGTGCAGAGTGAAGTGTGTGGTTCTGAGGTCCAGGATGGTAGCCCCTGGTGGTGTCAGTCTGTCTCAGGCCTCTAGTTCCTGTGCCTGTCCAGGTCTGTCACCAGACAGGTTGGTGGGTACTCCACATGATGGTTTAGCACTTCCAGCATCTTCTTTCAGTGTGCTTTTCTTTGTAGAATCCTGTGTGTTTCATTTACCTCTCCCTAAAGCCCTTGTTCTGAGGGCTTTTGACTGTTGACTGAGGCACTGACAGGACCAGGGCCCCTGCAGGGTGGGGGAGTTGTGGAGCATGATCACATATAGGTCACTCTTTGTTCCTGCTTGTCACTGTGCTACTTTTGTTCTTTTGGTGTCCCCCTTGCTAGGGCACTAAGATGGCACTATATCTGTCCTCTTGTGGCTTAACCTGGTGGAAGAGACAGAGCCAACTGACTCGATCCACAAGAACTACTTTAAGAGAAGCCCTGGAGAAAGAAACAAAGAGCCCCCCAGGAAGAGGGAGACACCAGCTTCTCCCAGGAGGGGGACGAGACAGCATGCTCAGAGGGAAGGGCCTCTGTGGCCACAGGCTGGAAGTTTGCCTTTGTAGTTAGCCCCTGCAAGGAGAGGTTGGGTTGTGATCCACATCACCTAACATGTATTTTGTCCACTCCATGTGTAAGGACTTGCACCCAATCATGCTGAAACAGTTGTGTACCAAAGGTAAGGTGCTTAGAGTCAGGCTCAACCCTCAGTTCTGGACCACCTCTTATGGTTATGGAGACAGGTACAAAACCCATTACTTCTGGTGACTGCTGAGTGAGTTGACCCAGTAAGCAGATGTCTGAGGGCTCTCAGTCCCATGTTTTCTTTGTTGTAGGTTATGTGTGTCATAACCTCAAAACTGGTTTCAAAGTTCACAGTACACATAGAGGTGTTTGACAGGCTCAACTTGGAATTTTTGTACTTTATAGGTTGTGAACTTTAATCCCATACAATTTTAGCATACTTCATTGTTCGATTTTGAGTATAGTAAGTCCCCAGTTTACAAACATTTGAGCTGTGAACTTCCACAGGTGTACTGTTTGAGACTCACTTTTTTGCATTGTGAATGAATCCTGCTTATGAACATTCTCTCATGATGGAGCACATTCATAGGTTGGGGACTTATAGTATTTATTACATGAGACTGGTATAATTTCAGGTAACTGAGGATAGTGTGTGTGTTTTACTGTGTAACTGATACAGCATATTGAAAGTGTCTTTCCTGAGTTCTAGGTATGTCTGCTCCCTATCAGATTCCAGAAATGATGATGACTGAAATAGGAACATTGTAACTGTCTCAGTTACTCTTTTCTCATTGCTGGAACAAATACCCAACATGCAATATTAAGGCAAGAAGAGTTTTTTTAGCTCACAGTCAGTGGAGGTTTCAGTCCATAATCAGCTGGCTCAAGGCAGAGTAGCACAGGGCAGAGAGCCCTGGTTGTGCTGCAGCAAAGAGCAAAAGCAAAGGGAGTGGCAGCAGCTCAGGCAGCAAGCGAGCCTCTCTCCCCTCCTTACGCTGCAATGCAGGTTACCCACCCTGGGCCAGGGTGTAGCATTCACAGCTGCAGTCACACCATTGGATCAGGAGTCAGTCACAAACTTCAGAAGCCGTCCATGAATGCATGAGGCTTTCGGGGGACAGCTTGACACAAACCATAACAGTAACAAATGAGCAGGCCATGGCAGTCTGACCTGAGGGATGACAGTATCCCATATCAGCCCTCACACTATACAGCTCATAACCTGCATGCCCAGTCTGTGTGTAACTGGACTTACGGGTTGGGCTGACAGTGGGGATTGCACTGGGCCTTCCCTGCAAGCTACATCCCCAGCCCTTCTCTTAATTTTTTTGAGACAAGGACTTGCTTGTAGCTGAGTTACCTGCCATCCTGCTTTAGCCTCTCAGAGTGCTGAAATTATAGGCACATGCCCACAGTCCCAGCTGTCGTTTGTGTTTTACATAAGTGGGTGAAAGCGAGTCTGTTCTTTCTCTTTCAAAAGGTTAATTCCCGGGTAAAACGTTGCCATTCAAAACTCAAAAACCGAACACACCAAGAAATGGATTAGCTCAGGCTCAGCCACTATAAAAGGTCATAGGAGAGTAGTGCTCAGTGCGGGAGTAGTTAGCTGAGAGTACACAGAAGACAGTCCATCTCTGACATCTCTGCAGCTAGTAAACTTACACCTTTCTGTGATAAGTTGTCTTTTGTTAAAATGTCAGTGCTCATCACTGACTGCTTGATGAGCCTGGTAAGGGACTATATCATCATTGTCCCCAAAGTGACTTTTGTAAACAGAAGCTGTTAGGGTGCTCCATGGCAGTGAAGTCCTTCTTGCTTACTGCCCATAAGACGAGGCTGTTGGGGACCAGTGACTGATGACAGCTATGTGGTGGGCCTTCCCTAGGCCTGGGAGGAGGCCTTGGATGGCAGTGGAGGAAATGGGGAGCAGGAGCAAGCCTTAGCGGGACTGACTCCCTGTCTGGGTCCTGCATGCTCGGACCCACCTGGCCAGGAAAGGATAGGATGGTTACACCAGAGGGCAAGCTGTGCAGCTCTCCCTGTGCATGCCGGGAGAGTGTGGTCAGCACTGTTGGATGAGCGGGCTGGCTGGCACCCTGGAGCCGCCTTGCCTTTGGTTTCTGAGTCTTCACTTGCAGAGGAAACTGTTATGGTCTTTTCTTTCTTTTTTTTTTTTTTTTTCTTCCATGCCTTCTCAGAACTTTTCCTCCCTTCTTCCCTCTTTTCCCTCCTTTTCTTCCTTCTTTCTCTTTGTACCCCCACAATACAAGTGATTGAACCCCAAAACCTTTCGTTTCTGAGACTAGATCTCACCTAGGCCGGCCTTGAGCTTGGGTTTTTCCTGCCTCTGTTAATCTGTTTTCTTAAATTGAGAACATTTTTCCCCCGGGGTAGAGTTCAGAAGGTACTTTCAGTGGACAGTGAGGTCTCTTCCTGTTCCCCAACCATTTGGCTCTGTCCTGTTTCTTCTGACTCCCGCATGGAACACGCGAGGCAGGTGTCATTGTGCCTCATCACCATCCCCTAAAGTAACTGTTGTAAAGCATCCCTAGCATATCATGAAGCTGGTTCCATGCCAAAACAGAAAGTTGGTTCTTTTTAACTAATAGCTGCCTGTGGGCATGCGCCCGGCAGTGGGTCTATGTAGCTATGTCCAGGTGTGTCTCTGGCTACCCTTGCTGCAGGGTGTCCCTCGTCTGACTTATTTCCTTATCACAGGGATAAAATACCTGCCACCCACAAATTGAAGGGGGAAAGGTTTATTTTAGCTCACAATTTGTAGAGGTTGGCTGACTTCAAGGCAGGGCAGCATGGCTGATGGGCATGACAGGAGAAGCAGTTCATGGCAGGAAGGCAGGAAGCAGCGAGACTTCCTCCTTTCTGTTTTTATGCCATCCAGGCCACAAGTCTGACGTGGGCTGGTGCCATCCACATTCGGGGTAGGTCATCCTTCAGTAAATCCCTCATCCATGTCCACATTATGCTAAGCCAATCAGTGGACGAATTCAGTATAACACACCCATGATCCAGTCCCCTCCCTCATGGGCTCATCGCCCCATCTGTGAGCACATGATACTTCAGGGGGACATCCAGAAATAAGCCTATAAATTCCTTCAGTCAGTACTACTGCTTCTTTACTTGAGGTACCAATGTTAACGGCAAAATAAATTACTATACTATTTATTGGATGGTTCAACTTTTAGAAGAGACTTCTACAAATAAATGTGTTCTTAGGTTCCAAGCCTTAGGATTCAAATCAAGGCAATCAGTAGCATGAGAAGTCCTGTTTTGGTTTTACTTTTGTTGGTGGTTTTTGATGATGGGAACTACAACCCTGCTCTGGGGAAAGAGGAGGTAAGACATGACCCTGGGCACCCAGGGAGATGTCTGGCAGGCAGAGCAGGACCCTGAGAGGTGCCCAGTGCACACAGCCTGCCTGCCCCAGCTGGTGGGGTGCCGTGCCATTGTATATATCATTTCAGTTGTAGAGCAGGTGATGAGTCTGGCAACTCAGAGTTAAGACCAAATTAGAATGCATGGTCACTTGTAAGAGGAAAGCTTGGAAGCAGGGGTCTCTGGAGCCCTCCTGGAGAGCCAGCAACTCTGAGTCAGCTCGGCTCAGTGGGCACCCTCCTGTGCTGGTTCCCATGTAGTCTTTTTCCCTTGAGAAAGAGAATCCAGCCTCCCCCTCTGCTTATTGTTTCCCTCTTGGCTCAGGAAGTGTACTCAGGGGAAAAGGAATGTCAGATAACAGAGAAAGGACAGCTTTTGTTGCAAGCTATGAGTTTGACTCATGAACAGGAGCTGGGTCTGTGTGAGGGAACCTGCCTGTTCCCCTCCTTGGCAAAAGTGAAGCACAGCAGCATCTAGGAATTGTCAGGCAGTGGCTGCAGACTTTGGGAGAATCAGGCCTGTGGTCTCCTGCATGCAGAAGGCAGGGGGTAATGCCCAGGGCTTAGGCTGACTTTGTGTCTGTCCACAGTTAGAAAGAGCAGACTTTTCCACTCTGCATGGCAGTGTCTTAGGATCAGAGTCCTAGAGCGTGGTCTGCTGTAACTGGAAGCTTGCCTTTTCTCCTATGGGAAAAGCTTGCCCTTTGAAAGCCACTTACAGCAAGCACTAGAAGTGGAAAATGCCCTCTGTGTGTGGCTCACCCCCACTGCTGGATGTGTGGGCCACGGCCATTAGAAGCCTGGTGCAGGAGACTGGCTACAGCCGTCTCCCATGAGTCACCTGCAGTATCTGGGCCCGAGCTGATCCCTTCCTGGAACCTCGGTGCACTGTCTCCAGAGCTGTTAGCTTCATATCTAAAGCCACAGACGTGACATGTCTTTGGCAAGAATTGAGAAATGTGCCTTCCTACCCTGCATAAAATTGCATCTCGTGGTGTGTGCACATGTGTAGGTGCACGTGGTCAGTAGATGCTCAAGGTGCCCTCATGATTTTTAAGCGCTTGGATGTTATTCTAAACTCTGGGCCAGATGACTAGATTCTGTGTTGATGTTGTGGCTTCTTTGCCTACAGAGTCAGCATAGTTGAACTAGGAGTGGTCTCCTAGTTCATTCCTACAGTTCAGGTGACTTTGATATCTTTGTTGGAGTTCTCTCCATGACGTCTGGGCGAAGGTCTGGTCTTTCCTGAGGCCTTGGCTAGGTACTTCAGACGGTGAGTCTCTGGCCTGTTTTCTGTTTTTGAAAAGCCCAGGCTGGGGATCAGTGCAGTGGTGGGATGCATGCTTAGCATGCACAGGCCTGGAGTTCAATCCCCAGCATGTGTGTGCACACAATTTCTTTGAACTTCTGTAGTTCTAGCTACTGGAGAGATTGAGTGTACTGGAGAGACTGAGGTGGGAGAGTCACCTGAGCCCAAGAGTTCAAGGCTAGCCTAGACAACAGAGTGCAAACCCTGTCTCAAAAATACACCCCAAGCTAGACCTCAGGGCTTGCTTCCCTTTTGTGCCACAAGAGCTCTGGAGAGGATCTCTGCACCACCTTACTTTTGCACCTGGTGCCACTTTGTCACATCAGGCACATGCAGTGTCAGGTGGTGGAGACATACTTTAAAGGGCTGCTCACTAGTAGTCCCTCCTCTGCCTACCTGCCAGTGCAGGTGAGCTGGCACAGGGACTGTAGAGGCCAGAAAACTTACAAGAAGGTACCCACGGGGGCTTTCCCAGGAACCCTACACAGCACCCTCAGCCTGTGGCTCGGTTGAAGCCGCCGGGAAGGGTGGCCTGCTCTGCAACCCAGGGAACTAGAGCCCAGGCCCAAGCTGCCGTATGTCCATTATGGGGAGCCAGGCACTCAGGGATGTCTCACTCTTTAGTGACAGGCCCTTTCTGCAGTGTGAGGCTGTGAGGGCACAGGTGTCACAGAGGTCAGTCCCCAGAGTTGGATGAACCCTGAAGAAATTCTACTCAATGAAGTACATGTTACAGAAGGATGAGTGCTGTGTGATTTCGCCTTATGAGGTGCTAAGAGGAGTTCATTGCATAAATAGTAGAAGAGTGGATGCCAGAGGCTGTGCTGGTGGGGGGATCCATGTGTAACAGGGCATAGCTTCAACTTGGGAAGATGAAAGTGGTCCAGGGTTGGGTGGTGATGGTTGCATAGCAACAAAATAGACTGAATGCTGCAAACTTTACACTTAATGGGTAATATAATAAACTGTTATATATATATATATATATATATATATATATACTTTTTAAAAGGAAAGTACAAATTGTAAAAAAAAATTAGAAACAATACAGAATTTCACTAAACAAAATAATAGGAATTCAACAATGATGTATTGTGTAATGTGTTCTTCAGATCAGTTGTTTAGATTACCAGATGCAAAATTGGTTTTAAAAAAAGTTATAAGAAATTAAAAGGAAGAAAAAGTAAGTTTTTCAGGTTTTTTTTTTTGTACTTTAAGTATTAACTGCTCTTTTCAGTAGGCCAGTGGGAATCGGTAGTACAGTTATCCAAGCTATCCTGTATATATACATGAATATATCTTCCTGCCCCCCCTTTTTTAGGCTTTTTTTTTAATAGGGTCTCACTATGCAGTTCAGACTTGTAGTGATCCTCCTGTTTTCAGCCTCCCTAGTGCTGGGATTATAGGCATGTGCCACACATCAAACTCCATCACCAGTTTAGCACACCCAGGGGGCAGGGCCAGAGCAGTGTGTGGTGCTAGGGATCAAATCCTGGCCCCTGTACTTGGCTAAGTAAGCACTTAGTCCACTGAGCTATCTTGCAAGCCCATCATTTTCCCTTCTTTCTTTTGTCTTTTTCTTCATCTCAGTTTTTCTTTCCCATTGAACAGATTATTTCCCTTTTGTAGTATCTGTTGTACCTTTCAGATTTTATTTACTCTTTGGGGTTCTTATACTAGTGAGAATACAATGCTTGAACATGTTAATCTGATTTATTTCAACTAAGAGTATGGTCTCTTGTTGCATTCATTTAGCTATAGAGCCTCAGGTTATCTTATAGCTGAATAATACTCCATTGAATCAAAGTACCACATTTTTTATCTACTGCTCAGTTGATGAACATTTGAGTTGTTTCCAAGATTTAATTATGACAAGGGCTGGCCAAATAGCTCAGCAGATCAAAGCACCTGCAAGCAGGCACAGGGGCTGAGGGTTCGATCCCAGGGCCTGCGGTGCCATTCCTGCCCCTGGGCCACACTGAAATGACCATTGAGACTGGGCATGGTGCGTGCCTGTAACCCCAGCTCTGTAAACAGGCAGATCACCATGAGTCTGATATATTAGTGAGACCCTGAACACCCTGTAGACTCTTCCATAAAATACAAAACAAAAAAGATTTAGTTATGACAAATTGTGCTGGTGTGTTTTCAATTCATTTGGAAAAAATACCCAAAAGGGGAATAATTGGCTCAAGTGGGACCTCTAATCCTAGCTTTTTAGAAATGTCCACACTGATTTCCATGGTGATTGTACCAGTCTGCACTCCTACCAACAGTGGAGAGGGGTTCCTTTTTCCCCACAGTCTCGCCAACATTTCTTATCGGTTGACTTCTTGATGTAGCCATTCTTTCTGGGGTAGGATGGAATCTCAGTGTTTTGATTTGCATTTCTTTTATTCTTTCTTGTTTTGGGGGGTAGGGGAGACTGAAGCAGGGATTGAACTAGGCTTTTTCTACTGAGCTATCTCCCCAGCCCTTTAATTTGCATTTCTTGAGTGACCAATGATGTTGAACATTTTTTCATATATTTATTTGCCATTCATATTTTTTCATTTGTGAAGTGTATATTCAGCTCAGATGCCCATTTTTGGATTATGTCTTTGAATTTGGGGGGACCTGATTTTTTTTTTTTCTAATTCTTTATATGTTGTAGGTAGACTTTATATGTTGTAGGTAGACATCCTTTGTCTGAGACAGTTGGCTATAATTTTTTCCCAATTTGTGGGTTTTCTTTTTACTCATTTGGTTATTTCTTTTCTTTTCTTTTTCTTTTTTTGTGGAACCAAGGATTAAACTCGGGTCTTTGCCCTTGCCAGGGAAGCACTTATTCCACTGAGCCATCTCCCTGCCCGTGATTTCTTTTGACATGCAGAAACTTTTTGGGGCCGGGGAGATGCCTCAGTAGAATAAGCACTTGCCTGACAAGCTCAAGGGCCTGAGTTCAATCCCCGGTTCTGCAAAAAAAAAAAAAGAAAGAAAGAAACTTTTCAAAAAGATGAGATCCCAGTTGTTGCTTCCTTAAAGTATTTCCCATGCAGTTTGGTTTTTGTTGTGAACTCTCTGCCTATCCCTATGTCATTAAGATTTCTATCTACTTTTTCTTCCAGAAGAGTTACTATTTCAGTTTTAATATTTAAATATTGGATCCATTTTGACTGTAGTTTTATGCATGGTGATAGACATGAGTCTAATTTTAGCCTTTAACATGTTGAAAGCCAGTTTTTCCAGCACCATTTATTAAATAGGCTAAATTTCTTCCAGTGACTATGTTTGGCCCCTTTGTGAAAAATAAGGTGGCTGAATGTGTTTGTAGTTGTGTCTGCATCTTCTAATCTGTTTCATTGATCCTCAGGTTTGTGTTTATGCCAGCACTATGCTGATTTTATCATAGTAGCTTTGTAGTATAATTTCAGATCAGGGATTGTGACGCCCCCTGTCTTTCCTTTGTTGCCCAGAGTTGCTTTTGATATTCTAGGTCTCTTCTGGTTCCAGATGAATTTTAGGAATGTTTTCTCCAGATCTGTGAGGTATACAAATGGTATTCTAATCAGGATTGCTTTGAATCTGCATAACAGTTTTGGGAGTATAGCCATTTTCACTATGTTGGTTCTTCCTATCCAGGAACAAGAAATAGCTTTCCATTTTCTGAAATCCTCTTTGATCTTTTTTCAGAGTACTATAATTTTCACTGTATAAATATTTTACTTCCTTTATGAGATTGATTCCTCAGTATTTCAGTTTTTTGGATGTTATTGTGAAAGGCATGGTTTCCCTAATTTCTCTCTTGGTGCATTCATTGTGTATAGAAATGCTATTGATTTTTGAGTGTTGACTTTGTATTCTGCTATGCTACTGAATTTGGTGATTAAATCTACATCACAATAAAAATGTGAGGAAAATACTGAATGGCCCTACAAAGCTCCACCTAAAAATTGGATTTCCTGCTGGAGACCAGGAAAGCCTGAAGGGAAACTATTACAGACCTCCCTCACCTGCCTTACAAAAGGACCCAGAGGATGAGAGAGTGTGTCTACTGAGACTCCTTGTGTGAAAACCCACCAATAGCAGGCTTCACCACAGGAAGACACCTGTGTGTGGTCTAGGCAGAAGTTGGATGTGGTGGATTTCCTGGCTCTGCCCAGTGGTCACAGAGCTGCTACTGCAGGCACCCTGTGTTTGAGCTGGAAAGTCTGGATTTCTTGACCTGTAGAATGCTGTGTTCTACAAACAGTGAAATGTTTACATCAGCAGTTTTTGTCAGGGAGCAATGCATGCCATTAATCTTGTATGAGACAAGGTGCACGTGCCTGCTAGTGCTTGGTGCTGAAGGTGATGGCAGCTGGGTGCCTGTGGCATCTGAACTAAGGGGTGCCAGTGAACCCAGCTTTTATAGTTCAGGTGGTAAGGCCTGGAGAGAGGCTGTCCCCTCAGGTAGTCAGTTCTGAGGGATCCTCATGGGCTGGGCACTCCGCCAGGTTTGGGGCAAAAGTGGTGGCTTTTGCCCTAGGGGCCTCCAGATCTGGAGAGAGATTAGGAAGGCTTTTCCTGCTCACCCATAGAGGGCCACGTGGGGCACATAGAGACAGGTGGGGGTGAGGGGCCCGGCTCAGGGCAGAAAGGGCACAGGAAGTCAGGCGCACCTCCAATTTGCAGAAGTTAAGTAACACCATAGTGAGTGTAAGCACTTTGGACTGTGGCATAGCAGGAAATGGAGAGCAGAGAGTGTGGCACATTGTAGAAGTGGTGACAGTCTAGTGGGGTAGAACACAGGCGCCCTTACGTAGAGGCGCTTTGTGGAGACCTGGGCCGCTGATGCTTATAAATCCTGGTAGCACTCCAGTAGTTATCAAGAGCTGCAATATGTTTGGCAATTTCTCAACTTCCTGGTTCATAATAAGGGAGTAGGTGAAGGGATTGGAAATGATCAATATACATATATCACTTCACCAAAATGAATGTAACTGTATGTTTTTTGGGATTTTTTAAAATGTATTTAGTACAGGGTCTACAGTCTCACTACATAGATCAGACTCAGTGATCCTCCTGTTTTCAGCCTCCCAAGTGCTGGGATTACAGGCGGGCACCACCACGCCCAGTCTTAATTGCTGTCTGAGCGCACCCTGGGGGCAGGCTGGCACAGCACGACAGGCATCAGCCCCGTTCCCTGCATCTGATTAAAGCAGGTGCTTTAATCTCCTGAGCTATCTGGCTGGCCCAACTATATGTCTTTTGAACATATACATTAATTTTTAAAAAGTGACAGAACATGAGCCATATAGGTGTTGGATTAGATGTTTTACGTGTTATTCTTATAGAAAATTATTATTTAACTTTCTAGTGAAAAACAAGTTAAATTTTAACAAACTCTCACAAATTCATGTTGAAAGGATAGGGCAAGGTGGGAATCACCAGGAGGCCCAGTGGTGGTCCCTTGGGATCTTTGACCTGGGCCTGAGCCCTAGCAGGGCTCCTAGAAAGGGGGAAAGGGTGTGAATGACTCCTTGGGGAAGGGTCCTCAGTGGGGGTTGCTTTGTAAATTCAAAACACTTCCCTTCAACTACCTCAAAAATAAAGTTAGAATCATGGAGGAAAGTATTTTCATAGGCTGTACAAAGGCTGTTTCTATTCTTTAAAGCAGTCTACCAAAAGTATCCATCAGAAGAGTAGTTCTCAGATGATGGTAATTATGTCAGTAAATAATTAACTACTAGGCCAGGGCCCCAGGTCAGACAGAGAGGTTTACTTAGCATATACAAGGCTCTAGGCTCCATCTCTAGCAGCACCAAAAAAATTGTCAAGAATTTTTTTTTATTAGTTAAA
>NDGN011510525.1:2190-13809 GCA_002564285.1 Tympanoctomys barrerae
AAAGAAAGAAAGAAAGAAAGAAAGAAAGAAAGAAAGAAAGAAAGCAAGAAAGAAAGAAAGAAGAAAGGAGAGAAAGTTCGTTCTTCATAGTGATTGTCTTTGGTAAAGGGAATTTATTTTTTAATATTTACTTGATACAGGGTCTCAGATCAAACCCGGGTCCTTGCACTTGATACACAGTTCAGACTCATAGCGCTTCTCCTGTCTCAGCCTCCCAGCCCTGGGCTGCGGCTAGCACCCCCTTCTGCGCCCCACCCCCACCCAGGTCCTGGGGCTGGCGGCATGCAGTACCAGAAATCAAACTCGGGTACTTGCACCCACCAGGCAGGCGCTTAGCTGCTTAGCTATCTCCCAGCCCATTTATTATTTTTAATATCACCTTTTTATTATTTTTTTTAGCATGTGTTTGTATTAATGCCCTTTTAAGACAGAGTGCATGTTTCAAATGAAAGGATGGATCAGGCAATCTTTGGAAGTCTCCTCCGGCTGCTATGATTTGCTATCCTGGAGACATTTAGTGAGTGAAATAGAAAGCTAAGTTGCAATACAGTGATAGGACATAGCTATCGTGGGGTGAAGCGCTTCATTCTTGAAACACCAGACTCCTACAGAAGCATGGCTAAGAGATGCGTAGCTTGCGAGAGCGAGAGACTTTAAGGCTCTCCAATGTCCCTCTGCCGTGCCACCCTGCCTTGGGGCCAGTCAACCACAAGCTAAAACTTCTACAAATCGTAAGCCAAACAAACCTTCCCTCCTTAAAAATAAAGCAGGGGGCGTCACTGATGGAGATCACAAGTGGACTAGGCCACGACAGATCTCCACAGGCCCTGCCACCATTCGCGTGTAAGCACCTTGGCAAACCTCAGGACGCCGGAACAAGGGAAAGCTCGCAGCCTAAGGAGGGCTTTCCACGGACGGGAACAGAAATGAGAACGTCCAGAAGTCTTGGGCAGGTGTTAGTGACAAAGGAAAAAGGGCACTAACGTTTGCTCAGTATGTATTTGGTTCCAGGAAGTCCGGCAGTGCAGTCATGAACACAGATCTGGAATTAGATGCCTGAGCTGGAATACTGACTCCCTTCTGAAGGCCACCCAAGCCAGCGCCTTAGATTTATCAAAATGCGGGCAGTGACGCCGCTGTCTCAAGGGACTGTTACATGAACGAAGTGAGTCCACAGACAGCTTAGGACGGGCCTGAGCCTGCTGAGCAGCCGCCCAGGTCTGTGATTGTAAGGGTTCCTGTTAGCACGACAACAGCACCCTTCTCTTTCTCCTCCTTCTCCAGGAAAGCCCAACAGAAAGGAAAAAGTGCTCACCTTCAATCTGGTCGGCGGAGAAGTCTATCTGCAAGGAGAGAAAAAGGGGAGCGAAGGCTGAGGCTCTGGAGGCTTCCAAGGCGAAGTCCCGTCCCCTGCAGGGGGCCTCGGGGGTGGGGACAGCCGCCCAGAGCAAGACCGCGGGCTCCTGACCAGGCACCACGAGGTACCGCGGCCTCCAAGGCTCCTCGGCGCCGAGACAGAAAGAGCAAGACGTAGTCTAGGGAGCCCCGGGCTTCCCCACGACTCCCGCCTGTAATTTCTTGGCCATCGCCGCCTGGCGCGCTCCCTGCTGGCGGTTCTCCGCCGAGTTGCGCCTCTTCCTGCGCTGCGCGCCCAGCTCGCCCTACCCTCGCACCGTCTTCTCCCCTCAAGGCCGACTAGGAGTCTACCTGCTTCTGTTATTGTTCACTGAAATGCTTGATGCATAGTAGGCATCCAAAAAGTCTCTGTTAGGGAAGGAAGTGGGCTTTGGAGTCCATCACGCGTAATAGTGCAGGCTGAGTACAGAGGAGGAGCCCGGGAGCCTCCGCACGCACGGGAGTGGCAGCCACCCAGCCCGTCACCACTTCAGCCCGACCTGGCGGCCAGGGACCTCTCTGTCTTACCCACCCCGCCCTACTCCAACCCTGGCGCCTCCGGCGGTGGCTGGTGACAGCACTGGAGCATCTCGTCCTTGCTGCCCCTCCCACTCCTGAAGCTGCTGCTTGCACTGTGGCAACCCGTCTCCTCACCCCCCAAAAGGGACTTCTGGAGTGAGGAGTCTGGAGGTGGCTGGCATGGGAGCGTTGGGCCTGAAATTACCTATGACAAGGAATGGAGTTTGCCAGATATGGCTGCTGGGCAGCACAAGAAACCCCTAGGCGGGAAAAGGCGCCCTCTGCAAGGCCTGAGGGCCTGGAGTTCACACACTGGTGAGCAAGCAGGAGATCTGCCTAGATGATTGTGAGGGCTTGCTCGCTTGCTCGCTTGCTCGCTTGCTTTTTTTTCAGAACCGGAGACTGAACTCAGGCCCTTGTGCTTGCCAGGCACTTGCTCCACTGAGCCATCTCCCGGAGAGGGCTTTCTTTTGCTCTCCCTCTGAGCAAAGGATTTTATCAGCACAGGAACTGAGGAATAAAATAATTGGGAAAATGGCTGTCATAACGCTGATTTTTGTCCTACTTTAAAGCAACTTCAATGACCCAAGATTTGAAGGTGCAGACACAGTAAGACCACAGCAGCCAGCGATGGGAGACTGGGAGACTCACAGGCGCGGGGAGTGATGGAGAACACCCACAGGGCCATCGGGCAGCTGTGTCTGACACACAGGGATCAGGCATGGTGCCACATCAGGACAGTCAGAAGCAAGGGCAAGGAGGGGTGCTGAGGGGCACAGTCGGCTTCTCTTGCCTTGTAACCCATGACACAAAGACTCTCGCTTGCTGCACCCCGGCTTTCCCCGAGGGAGCCAAGGCATGGGGCAACTGCTGCTGCTTCTTGGCCAAGTCCATTGCGCTTCACGCTTGCCCCTTGAGAGGACTGCCAGGCTCCATCTCAAGACCTTGCAGGGTGTCCCTGCTGCGATGGCCAGTCCTGAGAGGCCCACACAGTTGGAGCCCTGGGCTCTAGGTTCCCTCTGTGTCATGGAAACAATCCTGCGCTCTCAGTTTTATCCAATTCCTCACCACCCCCAGCCTGCTCAAAGGCTGAAAGCCCCAGGGCCTGCCACCCCCAGCCTGTTATTAATAACTTCTCCCGCCAGCTGCCTGCTGACCTCTCCCATTCCGGTGCCTGGGCTTCAAACAGCTCCTCCCAGAGACTCCCGGCCACCCCCCTCATAGCCCACACCCTCCTGGTTCATTCCTGAGGCAGCTGGGCCAAAAGCTGGGAGGCCCAAGAGGCTGCTCAAGCAGCGGCTTCCTCAGAATGCCCTGTCCTCTCGAACCCTGGCTTCCCATAGGGCAGGTATTTTTCTTATTGTTCCCGAGATGCTTGGCACACAGTAGGCACTCAGAAAGTATCTGTTGAGTGAAAGAATAGTTGTTGGATTTAGTGCAAGGGAATAGGGCGTGGCAGGGACGTGATGGCCTGCAGGGCTGAGGAGCAGGCCCAGCGCCCCATCCTGGCTCGGGCCAGTCTGCTGCAGACCAGACAGGAGATCAGGTGGAGGCCACAGGAGGAGGGGCCCACCCAGGTGGGGAAAGAGGCAGCAAGGGGCCCAGCTCCATTACCCTATGCACAGCGCCCTTCCCACCCCACACCCCAAAACGTGTCTGTGGGTGCAGCCTTTCCCAGGTCGCGGTGCAGAGGGGCACCCCACCCGAGCCTGCTCACGTTATCCATTCCAGGCTACAGCAGCTGCCGCCACTGGAGGTCTGTTGATGGCATACCACCTGCTAGGAAGGGTCAGCCTCCTGCTCTTCGAATGGAAGCCCCTATATTCCCACCATACCAGACTCTGGGCAAAGCTGAGTTGGCTAAGCTGGGCCCCTTAAACAGAAGAGGCCTACGACGCAAGAGGCATCACTTAGCCCAGTCCAGCACAAGTTCTGCTGGCCCATGGGCTGTGTCTTGGGGCTTGGACACTACAGGACTAGTGCTCAAAGTAGACTTCTAATGTCTGGGGCAGGTGGGACCCTGAACGCCCTCCCCACGCTATCTGGGGCAGGTGGGACCCTGAACGCCCTCCCCACGCTATCTGGGGCAGGTGGGACCCTGAAAACCATCCCCACGCTACCCTACTGGCTGAGCCTCACTTACCTTTACACTCTTGGGGTCAAAGGCTGGTTCTTTGGAAGGTTCTGCAGCAGAAGCAGGGCCCGGGGCAGCAGTAGGGGCTGGCCTGGCCGTCTCCTTCTTAGGCTCGGGCTTCTTGGGAGGCATGCTGTCTCCTGGGTTCTTCAGAGAAGCACAAGAAAGCTCCCAGAGGGTCAGTGCAACCAGCTGAGATGAGACAGGGGCCTGGGCCTGCGCCTTGCTCTTTTATCCTGGGCAGGAGCCCCCGCAGAGGGGCTGGGGAGAGCAGGGGCAGCTGCTGCTGACTATAAAAGGACAAAACACCAGCAGGGTCTAGCTGACAAGTGTGTACTGTCACCAGGTTTGGGGCTACCAGCCCCTCCCACATGTGCCCCTCACTCCCCTGCCTCCACCTCTGGGGCTGGCTGCCAATTGGTGGAAACCAGGAGGGCCGGGAAAACAACACCTTCCAAAAATGCGCAGCAGGCAGAGATGAGCTGCCTTGGGCAGCTGATAACCCGCGCACAAAGCCCAGGGGAGGCTGACGCTTTTTTTAGCCCCTCCTGGGCAGAAGCCGCCCACTGTGCATTCCTAAACCAAGATCCTTTAAACTGAGAGCCACTAGGTCCTGAGCTTTGCCCTGAGGCTCAACTCTCCCGGCTCGGAGCCCAGCCAACAGCTGGTCCAGTCAGCCCTGCCAACCCACGTGGCACCTCCCGATGGGCAGGGTCAAATCCTCCATTCTGTGCAGTAGGCATCCCAGGAATGCCATAGAGTTCCCCACCACTCCCTACCTCAATCAACCGTTCAAGTGTAGAGAACTCAACACGTGTCCAAAGAGATCTGGGTGAGAAAATATGCTCAGAAAATCAGGAGACAGGACGGATTCTACAAGGTGGATACTATTATTATTCCCATCTTACACGTGAGAAAACTGAGTCTAGCCGCGCAGATAGCTCAGTAGAATAAGCCCACTTGCCTGGCAAGCTCAAGGTCCTGAGTTCAATCCCTGGTACTGCAAAAAAACAAAGAAAGAAAAAGAAAATTGAGTCTAAAAACGGAAGAATTTTGAGTTTAACACTAGCTGAATAACAAGGTCATTCAAATAATCGGCTCTGAATCTGGATTAGAATCCAGGTGTGTTCAATTCTAAAGCACGTACTTCAATAATTTATATCATAGTCCCATCTGTGGAGGGAGAAAAATAACGCATCTTGTGTGCTTGTCAGAAAGCCTGGGCAGGGCTGCAGAGTGGGAAGAGTGAGGAGGCTGAGTCTGGGCCCCCCCTCACAGCCTTTGCACACACTGAGCTCCAAAGAGACGGCGTTTGCGACTCTGCGCCTCACTGAGGAAAACTAGTGAACATGGGCAAAGGAGACCCCAAGCACCAGGAGGCTCAAAGTCATCCTACGCATTCTTCGCGCACACGTGCCGAGAGGCCTTCTTGTTCTGTTCTGAGTATCACCCAAAACTCAAAGGAGAACATCCTGGGCTCTCCATTGGTGATGTCGCCAAGAAACTGGGAGAAATGTGGGATACTACTGCAGCAAGTGACAAGCAGCCTTAGAAAGCTGCCGAGCTGAAGGAAAAGCACGAGGCCATCGCTGCCTACCAGGCTGCAGAACACCTGATGCAGCAAAAAAAGGGAGTCATCAAGGCTGAAAAAAGCAAGAAAAAGAAGGAAGAGGAGGAGAAAAGGAGAAGAAGATGAACAGGATGAAGGTAAAGAGGATGGTGCTGAATAAGTGGGTTCTAGTGCAGGTTTGTTTTTTTTTTTTTTCCTATAAAGCATTTAACCCCCAGGACACAACTCACTCCTTTTGGAAAAAAAAAAAATTGTAATATAAGGCTCTGTACAGTGTCTTTTTTTTTTTTTTTTTTTTTTGCATAGTTAATACACTACTGAATGTGCATTTAGATAGCCCTGTCCTGGTAGTATTTTCTTTTCTTTCTTTTCAGTACTGGGGACTATAAATTGAGAGGTTGACTTCTTTTGGGGGGTGGATACAGGGATCGAATTCAGGACTTTGTGCTTGCCAGTCAGGTACTTATGCCACTGAGCTATATCCCCAGCCCAGCCTGGTGGTATTTTCAATAGCCGCTAAGCTGGCCTGGTACAGGATGGGGGTTGTAAATTGGCATGGACATTTAAAGCAGGTCCTCACTGGTGCACAGCACAGATTAGTTATATACGGGACAGTAGTTTTTCATCTTCAGTTGTCTCTGATGCAGCTTATGCAAAATAAGTGTTCTGTTAACTGAATACCACTCTGTATTTGCAAAAAAAAAAAAAATTGCAACTGTTTTGTTCACATTGTGAATGCTTCTAAGTAAATACTTTTTTTCATTAGAAAGAAAGAAAGCAAGAAAGCAAGCTCAGGGCCAAGCGCACGCGTATGATCTGATGCGGAGGCAGGAGGCCAGCAAATCTGAGCTCAGCCAAGGCAACCCAGCCAGTTAAAGTGATCCTCTCCCAAAATTTTGAACATATAAATAGCTGGATACATAGCTCAGTATGGGGGTCCTGGGTTGGATCCCCAGTCCTAAGGAATCAAGAAAAGAGGACCAAGTATGATGGCGCATGTCTGTCATCCCAGTACTCGGGAGGCTGAGGCAGGAGGATTGCCACAAAATTGAGACCAGCCTGGGCTACATAGTGAGTTTAAGGCCAGCCTGGACTGCACATAGAGACACTGTCTCAGAAAACAAACAGAAAAAGGAGGAGGAGGAAGAGGAGGAGGAGGAAGTGGAAGAGGAGGAGAGAAGAAATGAAAGTTTATAAATGGATGCACAATCAACTAACTGTTAAGAGGAGAAGCCCCTGGAGACCGAGTGTGTAAGGGTGGGAGAGTGACAAAATGTAGTTTTGTACTTTTTCACTTCCCCTATTAGTGGAAATTTTTATAGCATGCATGTGCTATTTGTATTTTTTAAAAAAGAAAAAGCACTTTGAAAAGCAATAAAATATTCAAAAAACAAAGCCAGAAAAGCTCATCTACCATGTAGAACTGCTTTGAGGTCATCTTTAGATGCTGCAGAGTCCAGAGGAAAATGAAGAACAAAGCTGAAAACAGCGGGAAAGTCACTTAGCCGTTCTAGGTGCAGCTTCCTCGCCTAGGAACGAACCGCTGCACGACGGCCTCCTGGGTGCCCCCCGGCTTATGCCTCCAGTTCTAGGGCCCTAACACCCACATTTGCCCCTCCACAGCGCCCAAGCCGCAGGCTTGCTGCTCCAGGCCTTTCTGCTGGAGCCAGGGACCCTCAGAGATCTGGTCGTCCAGATCCACAGGTAGGGATCTGAGGCCCAGCACAGCTGCAGGTCTGCTGGTCAGGGCCGCTCTGGTCTCCTGCCCACACTGCCCTCCCGGGCTGTACACGTTCACTGCTACTTCTTTAAGAAACAGTCTGGAAAAGGCTCCAGGGGCTCCTCACAGGTCGAGAGAGGAACACGGGCGGTCCTGATCCTCAGCTGGGATGGCGGCCTCTTGGGTGTGTGCCCTTCCCTGCTCTGTCCCTTTCTCTCCTTCCTCCCCATCAACACCACCCTTGCTAGCCACCCTATCCCACCTCTGCGGTCATCCTGCTGTGCACCCTGCGGGTTCCTCCTCAACCTGCTTCCTTCCCACCAAGGTCTGGGACACGGGCTGCTGCTGATGGGAAGGAGAAGAGGAAGCACACCTTCGGGGGCCTTGCCTGCCCACCTTCCCAGACCAAGTGTCCTGCAGGGCTTGGGCAAGGATACACTCAGCAGACTTTCCAGGGACAGCTGCAGGCTGGAACCTGCATGGCGGAGACCCCAGTTCTGGCTTCTCTCCCAGGGTCTCAGCTTCATTACCACTACATGGAAAAATAATCAGGAGCATTCAAATATTCAATAGAATGGACCCTGAAACTTCCGGCTGCAAAGGATGTAGAGAGGCCAGGCCTTAGGGCTCCCTCCACCTTCACTCTACAGCAGCTCTCCCCTATATAGTAGCGTTCTCATAATTGTTTTGAAGAAATAATTCCACGGTTTAAAGTTTTCTAATTAAATGAAAACACTCTCATATGTTCTCTTCCATTTTAAAAAATAATGACAATAAAAGTCATTCTGGTTATTCTACAAAGACATGCTCCTCCAAATACCAGAAAGGTGGAAGGTTGTTTGGGGGTTTTGTTCATTTGTTTGCTATTGTTCTTGTTGGCAGTACTGCGGCTAAACCCCAGGGCCGCACACATTCGCTAGGCAAGCACTCTACCCGTGCAGGGCCAGCAAGACACCTCAGTGGACTAAGCACCTGCTCAG
Source organism: Tympanoctomys barrerae (assembly GCA_002564285.1). Taxonomy (NCBI): domain Eukaryota; kingdom Metazoa; phylum Chordata; class Mammalia; order Rodentia; family Octodontidae; genus Tympanoctomys; species Tympanoctomys barrerae. The sequence goes on from NDGN011510525.1 coordinate 10,509, forward strand.
GCAAGCTCAGGGACGGGGGTCGATCCCTGACACCACAGGCTGCGGGCACTGCTCCCAGGCATGCTGAGCCAGCCACCAAGTCAGGGCCTGGTGGCACAGGCCTGTAATTCCAGTGCTGGGGAGGACGAAAACAGGAAGATCACCACGAGTCCGAGCTGCATAGTGAGACCCTGTACAAAATATACAAATAATGATAATATATATATATACATATATATATATATATTTTTTTTTTTTAATGTGAAAGTAAAGCAAAATATCCAGCCCGTATGAAAGCAGAGCTGTGAAGTTAGAAAGCAGCATGGGCTCTACACCACCTGGGAACCTGGACTTTAGAGGCAGAGAGCGAGAGCTGCGAGGCCACTTCTTAATCTTTCGGTCCTTCCTGACCTTTAGTGGTGAACATCTTCTTAAACAGCATGCAGTAATGTACACAATGGAAACAAGCCCCAGGGTGGGAAGCTCTAGCGTCACTCCCTGTGTTCTCCCAGGCATGCAAGCCTGGGGCCTTCAAGTACCTCTGATTTTCCTGAGGGCACTCTCTTCAAGAGACTGCGAACTACGAACTACACGGAGGCAGCTCCTGAAAGGATGGTGCGTGTGGGCTCGGCAGGAGGAAGAAAGGTGGAAATGAATGGGAGAGGGCCAGGGCGGCTGGGACCCCAGGGGGAGGTGCGCCTGGGCCAGCACTCAGAGGAGCCCTACAGTCTGGACGCTCAGGCCGCAGGCTCTTCCACTCAGTTCCTGATTCTCTTTCAGCAACCCGAGGGGGAAAGTGCCTGTGTTGGATTTTAAGAGAAACTGAGAGAAAGCCCCGCAAGCTCAAGACCCACAAGCCACTAAAGCCCAGTCTGTGCCTGGAGCTGCAGGCCCTCCTCAGGCCCGTTCTGTCTCCTGCCCCGCGCGCCGACCTTGCCAGCTCACTTGTGCATCACCTTTCTCGAGGCCCACAGCAGGGACTCAGGCTCGAGTGCAAGGTGGCCAGTCGGAGAGAAGGAACGCGGGACCCAGAGGAGCGAGCAGAGTGCGCAGCCGGCCGGCGGCTCTGCGCAGCGCCTGGCAGCTCCTGGTCCAGCCCTGTGGCCGCCCTGGAAGGACTTCACATGCAGTGCCCTGAGGACGCGGGGTAGAGCTTCCCGCCAAGCAGTCCATGTCAGACGCCAAATTCGCAGACGGACTCCCAGAAGACAAATCACATCTGTGCGCACGGGCCGGCTCCCGCAGGACCGTTCTCCTCTCCCCTCGCCACTAGCCACGCAGGGCCTGTCCTGCCCTGAGCTACGTCTGCTAGCGCCTCCCGGCTGGTACCAGGCGCTGCCCACCAACCACAGGCCTGGCCGTGAGTGCCCTGCCCTCTGCGCCCTGCCCCTCTCTGCTTGGCAGTGTCTCCTAAGCCTGGACATCACCAGGCAGAGCCCGGCTGGCAGCACATTAATCCATCCCCGGGCACCAGCCACGGAGGAGGGTAAGCAGGCCGCTCAGGCGCCAGACTGCCAGGATGAGTCCTGACTCGTCCGCGGGCCAGCAAGTGATTTATTTGTCGCTCAGTTTTCCCATCTGTACAGTAGGGCTCTAATAGTAATTTCACAGGCGGTTATGCAGATTAAAGTATCATGCCTAGAACAGGCTCCAGGACAGAGCAAGTGTGCAGAATCCTCAAGCTCACATCCCGATGGAAATGACTGTCCCGCCCTCTCCCAGCGACATAAATAGAAAATTTACAAAGATACCAAGAAATTGGAGAAACTGTGAGAAATCTTGGACAAAGTACGTGTGTGACAGAGGGCTGGCTTTGATGTGGCACAGATGCGGCTGGCATATTTTGCTACGATTAAAACAAAGAAAAAGAATTCTTGGAGCTCTGATCCCTCTTTTCTCCGGCTATTCTTGGTACGTGCCATGACACATCCCCGTCTATGGTCCGGGGTGAGTGAGAAAGGACATCAGGGCTCTGACGAGGTGCCACGCTTGTGAGAAGCCACTGAAAACAAGGGGAAGCAACCAGCTCGAGATGGACGCCCACCCTCCTGGCCCCTCTACACTCCCAGGGTCGGTGAGTTACAGTCCCAGAAGTGCCGTCTGCTAAGGCCGCTCCTCCCTGGGAAAAGGCGGAAGTCTCAGTGCCAGGTTTAGAATTCACTAACCCCCACACAGAAGCCCCCCGGGGCTCAGGGGTGCTGTGTGCACTGCCCGACTACTGGACCAAGCAAAGTGGGCGTGCAGGGTCAAAACAAAACAGATGAGGGGCACAACGAATTGGAAAGAGGCAACTAACTTGATTATGGGTTAAGCCTTAAGTAGGAGCAGCAGAGGCCAAGATTTACATCCAGCCTAGGAAGCAGACTACAAGAGAAGAAGGAAAATTTTAACAGTGTAACGCCAGAGTGAAAAGACAACCACACAGGCACCCGGGGGTGTTCCCAGCTACTTGTGAGGCTAAAGCAGGAGGATCATGTGTTTGAGGCTAGCCTGGGCAACTCGGCAAGAGGCTAGCCTGGGCAACTTGGCAAGAGACTGGTGGCGCATGCTTGTAATCCTGGCACTCAGGAGGTTGAGACAGGAGGATCACTATGAGTTCAAGCCCAGCCTGGGGGCTACAAAAGTGAGCACAGGGCAGGCCAAAGTACTGAGACCTGTATCAAAATAAATAGGGCCAGGGCTACAGCTCAGTGGTACAGCCTTTGACTAGTAGATGTAAGGCCTAGGTTTTTATCCTCAGTAAGGAAGGGAAGAAGGGAGGGAGGGAGGGAAGGGGAAAGAAGAAAGGAAGAAAAGTATAATGTTGATACATTGTATTAACTCCAGAAGTTCAGAAGGTTAAGCCACTCAGCAGGGAGCCAGGGTCCAACTTGTAAACATCCTCCTGGAGGGCAAGAGTAAGGCCCTAGATACTGGGAGCACTACACCCCCAGGTGAGGCTGGCCTGCTTGCAGTATGAGGGAAAACAAGGTGCACTCTTCTCCCCTTGTGCTGGTGCCCTTCTGCAGTCTTGAATTGGTGTCCCTGTGCCATGCCACCCTGCCTGGAGCCAGCCGCAAACTGTAAACTAAACAAACTTTTCTTTTCCTTAATTTTAGGTGTCAGATAGTTTATCTCAGCAAGGGGAGAAAAGTAACCAAGACAGACAAACAGACAGAGGAAAACAGAAAGAGGGAGGGAGGGAAGAATAAAGAAAGCCAGAAGAGGGGAAAAAGAAAAAGAAAGACCAGCTATGAAAAATGTAATAGCTAAAATAAGGAAAGGGGCTGGGGAGATGGCTCAGTAGAATAAGCACTTGCCTGGCAAGCGCAAGGGCCTGAGT
>NDGN011510535.1:433-11035 GCA_002564285.1 Tympanoctomys barrerae
ATCTATTATATATATATATATATATATATATATTTTTTTTTTTTTTTTTTTTTTTTTTTTTTTCCTGGAACCGGGGATTGAACCGGGGCCCTTGCGCTCGCCAGGGAAGTACTTATTCCACTGAGCCATCTCCCTGGCCCCTTCCTTAGCATACTTTTTATACTTAAGTTTCATTGAAATTTCTTCTTGTCTAATTACTTAGAAATATTTAATTGCCGAACATTAGGAGATCATCTAAGTACATTTTTTGAAAATAAGGTTTATTGATTTTTCTTTCTTTCATTGTTGATGACAAATCCAAAGCTTCACTCACTCTGTACAAGTATTCTACCACTGAGCTTTATTCCCAGCTGAAAAATAGGGTTTATTTGGGTAAAATTTATGTACAGCAAGAACTGTCTATCTAAATTTATTGTTGCCAGGAAAAAATTCTTGACACTCACCACATACAGGATGAAAGGTTTATTTCAGCTCATCACTGATAGAGGCCTCAGTCCATGCATGCCTGCTTCAAGGCAGGGTAACATGGCAGAGGGGCATCTTAGAGGAGAAATTGTCCATACCACAATGGGCTGAAAAAGTGGCAAGCCTTCCTTCTTTCCCTGTGTGTCTTATCCAATCTACAGAACCTATTGTTAGGGTTGGCCAAATAGCTCAGTGGGCTAAAGCATCTGCTTAGACAGGTGCAGGAACTGGGGTTCGATCCCCTGTGTCCTGTGCCAGCCCCGCCCCCATGGCACACTGAGACTGTGAGTGAGACTGGGTGTGGTGGCTCATACCTGTAATCCCAATGCTTGGAAGGCTGCAAACAGGAGGATCGCTATGAGTCTGGTCTGTGTAGTGAGACCCTGTAGTCCCTATATAGAATATATTAAAAAATAAAATAAAATAAAAACCTATTGTTGCCACTCACCCTTCCCACCATTTGCACCCAGACTACGCTGAACCAAACGTGGGCTAATCTTATGAACACACCATACTCTTACGTCATATACACTTGATCTAGTCACCTCCCATAAGCCCATATATGTACACATCGGGCTTTGAGGGAACAGCTAGCTACCAGCCATAACACTGCTCTTTGTAGACTACAGTTCTATTAGTTTGCAGAGGTGCATACTGCCGTGTGAGTACTGTTCCATCATTGATGTTGAGAAAGAAGGAACCTCAGAAAGGCTCTCAAGCCAAGGCTGGTGGCACATGCCTTTACTCTCAGCACTCATTTTCCAAATTTAGATACAACTCAAAAGTACTGGGAAATGACATAGTAGTACGTAAGTTTGGTTAAAGAAAGGCCCAGGAGGAAAGAATAGTAAATCTTTGTTCGCTTGTCCCTAGAAGGCACAAGGATTCATTATTCATAAGGAATAACAATAGTGGCTGAAAATTTAAGCAGTTATCCTAAGAAAGGCACTGGGCAACACACTTTACTCATTATCACTATTATTATATTAAGTGATCTCTTTGACATCATTAAAGAAACTAATGAAAAATAATGATATTCATCCTACCATTGAGTGGCTGGTGAGATAAGTGAAGGATTTTCCTTGTGTCTTCCATGAGTATAGAAATTACTGTAGAATACAGGTGAGTAAACAGTTCATGACAACCTATCTGCTTCATAATTATAATAAAGACTGAGCATAATTTTGGAGTGCAGAAGAAAAAGTCCAAAAATAATTGTATCAATCAGGAACAATTTCTCTGTATCTTTAGAACTTGGGTAAAATCTAAATTCTTTCTGAAACAAAAGATATATCATTAAAGTGCCATAATAAAAATTAAACAACTCTCAGTACACGCTTCCTTTTTCCCTCAGAGCCTCTCCTAGCTCCTACACCAGCTCTGCCTCCAGCTTACCTACTTTTCTTGCACTGGTAACTCTGCCTCAAGCCCTGAACTCATTGCTCATTTTCTCTCCCTTTCCCTCTCCAGCTACATGCAGTTACTAGGTCAGTCATGCTACCTTCAGCTGTGGCTTGCTCCATCACTTCCTTGTCTTTCTTTTCGCCTCCCTTCTGCCTTAGATTCTTCCTAGCTATTGTGTCAACCTTTTCATTCATCTTCTATAAGTGTTTCTCCCATTTCATCTCTACCACAATCACAAACCTTGCCACAATCACAAATGACTTGCCAAATGCTGCCATTGTGTTACTTAAAGTCCTCACAAGGCTTATCTCACTGACTCCTTATTTTCCAGTCAAATTCAACTATTTGTAGCCTTGGTATATCTCTGCTCTAACACTTCAGCATCCTTTGTTTTGCTCATCTAGATGCCTAAATGATCTCTCCTCTGCTTTTCCCTCTCTAAATTCTGTGTTGTCACAAGGCATCAGCCAAGCACAGGTCTAGTGCTGTGTGTCACGTATGGTAGAATAGGACGGATACAACAGCACTTGGTATAGTGTGATTGCAACCCAATGTTGTCTAGTCTCAGCCTGCACAAGGCAGCAGGTTAGTGACTTGTTACCTCTCCCTTTAGATGAAAAAAATCACAGATTAACCAGAGCATAAAAGAAGCCAAAAGGTTTTGATGAAGCAAGCAGTCATGTCATCTCATAGACTAAGACTTGGTTCTCTCTGGTCCACAGCAATTTTCATGGAGAGTGTTATATTCTTCTGCCCTGTCTTTTTCAAAATGAGAGTAGACATTCAAGTGGGGAGAATGGCAGATGTGACAAACAGTAAGTTGAGTTTCTGGAGATGTGTCAGTAGTACACTCCTGAAGGGTAGATCAATAGGATTCTGAGCTAGATGAGCTGTGTTTTATTTTTACAACATTGAACTTTGTTCTGAATCCATGCTTATGTGACTCAAATAGTAGAAACTGAGAACAGATTCCTCAAAGATGACAGTGTGTGGAACGAAAGATGCTCAAAATATTTATACAAAACAAAAGGCATAAGATCTATATCTTCATTGTCATATACTTGGAAACCTGAAAATAAGGTTCCTACACAGGCGTAGAACACTAAATGTTTAAGAACTCTATTCAGCTGTGAACAGAGATGAACTTCCCTAGGAAAAACTATAAAAGGACATGAGGTTACAAGAAAGTCACGATGTTGTACTAGATCACAGAAGCTAATCCAAGAAACAAACCCTGAGAACATTTAATAAGCTAAGATAAGCACCAAAGGTTACATTGGCTCAGTCACGTAATGACAATTTTTTTTTATTCTACTGCAAATGTGAGCCTTTTAAAGAGTACATTGCCTTCTTTAATGATTCACTGGGAGAAAAAAACCAGCAGTCATAGTCAGAAAAAGTACAGTTCATCAGATCTTGATGAAAATAATGGAAGTCAACAAGTTGGTTCCAACAGGCACAAAACTCATGAACCATGTGTTGCTTGAACCGAAGAGAAGTAAGCCTTGAAGCAATTTACTCTTTCCACAATATTTAATGAGTACTTTCCTCGTGCCTTATATATGTGGGAAAAAATAACATGAGGCAAGCGAGACGCATCAATTATGTCATAGAGCTTCAAGTCTAACAAAGAAGACAGCCATGAAATAAATCACAAATACTTTAAATTACAGTTGTGTTAAAAATTATGAGAAAGAACACAGTGCAGTAAGAGTGTATTAGGACAAGACCAGACCTAATCAGAGAAGTTTTCCTATGGAAATGGCCATTAAGCTGTGGCTTGGAGCTTGAGAAAGAGTAAATCAGGTGAGGAAGAAAAGGGTGTAGGGACCATACTCCACCTCGAAATCAAGGGAACATGTGCAAAAACCCTTCAACAGAAGGAGATGCACAGTTTTGAGGCATCAATAAAGGCCAGCAGTTGAAATGTAGAGAAAAGTGTCATGAGATGAGATGCAGCAGGCAAGGCCTCGGTCACAATAGAGATCTTGGTTGTTTGTGTGTGGTGCTGGGGATTGAGCTCAGAGGTAGGCTCACAGCCCTTCCTATCAAGGTTGTAGTAGGAAGGAGAAAGGGTCCAAATAACAGTGGGACAAGAATATGGAAAAGGCAAACATACATCTTCATATCTTCAGTGATGATCTCTGGAGATGGACTAGGAATGAATTTCAAAGTGCGACCCACCAATTTGGATGCTGGATGCCTTGTCTCAAAAGTGACACATGTTGCATTGGTTAGCACAAGCCCAATAGTCATGTATTGCTTCAAAGGACGCTTGAAAATATAACCGAGCTGCAGGCCCAAGTGGACAAAAGAACAGCAAACAGTTGGATCCAAAGTATAAAGGAGACGGCCAAATAGCACAGAGGATTAAAGCACCTGCAAGCAGGCACAGGGGGTGGGGGTTCTATCCCTGGGCCATGCCAGCTCTGCCCCCAGGGTGTGCTGAGACAGTGATTGAGACTGGACATGGTGGCAAGTGGCTGTAATCCCAGCCCTTGGGAGGCTGTAAATAGGCAGATCACTATGAGTCTGATCTACTAGTGAGACCCTAAACACCCTGTAGTCCCTTCCCCTTGCCCTCCCCCCACAAAAAAGAAGATGATTTCACAAAGGGATTTCTGAAGGCCAGTCTTGAAATAGAGTTCTTCCAAAGGGAAAGAACTGAAGAAGTTTCCTCTTAACATCATGCTATAAGAAAAGCGATTTAAATAGACCAGTTGGTGAGCTTGACAATGTCTCCTGCCACCTAAGGGACAAAGTGTATAAATATTGCTAGGCTTGATAAATTGGAAGGATGACAGCCTAGATGGAAAGATAAAGTCTGAGAGTTACTGTAGCTTTGCTCCCATCCATTGTTCACGCAACCTTGTTTGTGACTATTCTGGAGTCTCCTACGGAAGAATTACTCAGAAAGCAGGGGAAGACAAGGGCCATGTGTGTCTGGTATCTTGGGAATTTACAGTCTGCTTGGTGGGGGTGTGCTAGGGATGGAATCTGGGGCCTTGTGCATGCTCGGAAAGCACTGTAGCACTGAGCTGCTTTCCTAGCCCCAAGGCTCAACTGTCTTAAGATTTCAAGGAAGATTTATATTAATACCTCACTATGTTTTCCCCCCCTAATCTTCTTTGTGGTGTTGTAAAGACCCTGAAAACCCTAAAATGAACATTTCAGCCTTTTGCGTATTTTTATACAAGATTAACATAAGATAAATGAAAGCCTTTAGCAAACCGCAAATCACCATAAGACATCAGTTTATTTGGTGGTTATCTACTGTACAGATTACACTGAAAAGATCCCTTCTCAAAATACAGTAAAAAAGTATGTAATCATATATAAAGTGATTCTACTTCCTTAGCAGCTTCTTATATTTAGACTCTGGTCAAGACTTCAGGGGTTTAAACTTTTTTAGAAAGAGTAAATAGCACATTGGACAGAATTCAAGTCTGAAACTGACCTGTTAATTATAAAAACCAAGATCAAATATCTCTTCATTGGAAGGTTAAAAACAATGACAATATCAATAGTTAGTCAAAGGACAAGACAATATATAAAACCATATTTTCCAAATGTATTGATCTTTTTCTACTCTTTCAGTTTGTTCTGGAGTTTACTGTTGCCGTTTGTAAATGATTAAGTGCTCCAGGACAAATGCTAGCACTATTATGGAGACTGTCTTTCCTTTAACTTCAGGTACATAATAAGACTTTTGATTTATAATCTAGGCCCCAAAGAAGTTTTTACTGTAAAAATTATCAGAAACCAATCCTCCCTTAAAAAGTGGGTTCTAGCTTTGCCACAAGCACTACAGGATAGATTTCCTTAATATATGAGCTTACATGCTTTTGATTCTAGATGACAAATGTGACATTTAAAACTGCCTCTAAACCAGGGCTGGGGAGATAGGTTGGTGATCTAAGTGCCGGCAAGCACAAGGACCTGGGTTTGATCCCTGATATAACAACTGGGCATAGTAGCACATGCCTGTAATCCCAGTGCTGGGGAGGCTGAGATAGGAGGATCACAACAAGTCCAGGATGCACAGTGAGACCTTGTATTTCTTACAAGCTTCTTTGATGAGATGATTTGCCTTGCATGTTGATTTTTTTTATCATATTCATTTAGCAAAGACAAAATACCACTTAATATTTTGATGCTATAGCTTAAAAACATCCCATGTCAGTTACACAGCAGCATGGGAACTGTTTATTAAAAGTAGCATTTGCTAGAATCCTAAATGTTTATCTCACAGCTTTAATTGGGCTGTTACCATATCGGACAATGTTGATTTTCATCAATAACCATTTTGAAAGGGCAACATTGAATTGGTGCTCTTAGCAGCACTAGAATCATCTGAGAATTCAAGAACTTGGTCTTAATTTCTGTCATTAATTCAGCATATGGAGATTTTTCAGTTGGGGGGAATAAAATAAAAGCTGAGAAAATACATGTTTTTATTTATTTGCATCTGAGAAAAGAGAAAAAGATCCAAAAATAAAGCATTGAGCTACTTTAGAAGACTCCTTATTTCCTAGGAAGAAGAGTACATAGATAATTTTCCTACAGATTCCATCTAGGCTGCTGAAATGAAATGCATCTGTAGGTCAGAGGGCATGCAGGGCTCCTCACGCAGCCTCCTGGCTAGGCTGCTGAGAGTCTTCCTGTTTATCTGTCCTGAGGACATCAGCTTTTCTCCACTTGACTTCCTGGAACTCTTTGATCTCCCAGTGATCTCTCCTCCCTTTCCAGCTTTCCTGCCTCACTGATTTCAACATTCAAGACCATTTCAAGTCCACTCAAGACTGCCATTGCATTGTCCAAACCAAGTCTGGAAGAATAAGAATCTTACTTCCAATTTTTATTTTAAATGACACACACACACACACACACACACACACACACACACACACACACACACCCCTCATCTGAGAAAAGAGAAGAAGATCCAAAAATAAAGGATTAAGAAACAAAACCAAAATAATAGTAACAGCCCCTTCCCAGAGATATCCCCAAGTCTTACTAGGCTAGGGTGCAAACATGTACAACCATAGAATCATAAGTCTCAGCCATCTTCTAATTTAAAGAGGTGCTCATTCGCTTCATGTCAATGGTTTTTTTCATACAGTGACTATCCATAAGTCTAACAAAACCACCGGTGATCAAATAACAGCAACTATGATTTAAATGCTAGGTAAGCTGATCAAAAAATCATGCAGGGCAGGATCCATATTTAATTTTTTAAGTTATCACAAATATTTATTCTGCTTGTATCATTTCAAACCTGATCATAACTCAAACTTGGTTAAGCAAGTTAACATTCAAGGCAAAAGGACTAACATAAGTAAAGATTTTATTTTGATGTAGTGAAATTAAAGCAGTATTTGAGAGAGAGAGAGAGAGAGAGAGAGAATGAATGTGTTAGACTTAAACCAAAGAGAATATTAAAAGCAGATTAAGGAATTTACTGTTTCACTGGTAATAAAAAAGGAAATGAAGATTTTTTTAAACAAGAAAAAGACATGGTCAAAACAGTGCTTTAGGTAGAGTAAGCTCATAGGAATATTCATGTTGTTTTTTGTTTTATTTTGTTTTTTATTGGCAGGACCAAGGATTGAACGGAATATTCATTTTGAAGATGAGAAAGAAGCTTTGCCAGTGGCACAGGCTTCTAGAAGCTATAGGAATCATTTTTGGTTTCCATGGGCCACAGTAGAGGCAATAAGGATACAGAAGAATGATAGAAGTGAGGACTTTTTGGAGTAGACTGAGCATGATTTAGAAATAAGTTGATATGAAATAACATAGAAAAGGAGCAAAAAGTGTTTCAAATTTTAAACTAAATTGTTTTGGAAGGCTAGGAAATATTTTATTGGCAACTAGGGACATAGCCATAGAAGAGAGAAGCACACAGGACTGCAAACTGAAACCCACTAGCCAGCAAAGGCCTGTTGAGCTAGGAAGACTGCATCCTGGGGTCCTCACAGTCTCCTACCAGTAAATATATAACACAGGGCAGTCAAGACAGGAAGCAATGTTTCATGTGTTCCAGCCAGTGACAGAATATATACTTCACTATGAGCAAGAAGGTAAGGAGGAACAGAGGAGGGAAGACTCATCATTGCCTAAGACCACCTCCTCCTCTCAGAGCCCACACCAGGTGGAAGACAGAATCCCCTAGAATCTTGTAGTCAGCTTCTGTCTTCTCGTCATTGGTCTGTTTGCTGCTATAGATGAGCCATTGCTGTTGTGGCGGAATTCCTCTTTCACCTTGACACGCTCCTTGATTCGCTCCACCTTGTCTGTGGGTCCAGTGTCAATTTGAATCTCCTTTGCGGTCAGTGTCTTCACTTTAATTAACAACTTCTTCCCTGGTTGAGGTGGTGAGCGGATAGACTGGTACATTTCCCGCTGTGGGCAAAACCTTGGCTTCCAAACTAAAATTTTTTAAATTGGAGTATTTATGATAAAGGAGATTCTGAACAATGCAATTCTCCGTGTGATTATTGAAAATGTACTGATGACTGAGGAATTTGCACAAAAGTAAAAATATTTAGTAATTAATACACGCAATGAAGTAGCAGAACATATTTACCTTCAACTCAATTTTAAACTGGTGACTACTGAGCTGTGTTTTGTACATAGAACTAATACCATGTTTACTAATGTGTAACTATCGCATCTACATTTTTGTGGTCTCAAATTTGGGTATTAATAAAATAGTACTTGCTTTCTCAAATTAGATATTTATTTAGTCACTTATTTGGCACATAATTTCTAAAGGTTTATAGTTTACTAGGCCCAATTTATGAAGGCTAAAACACAGAGGCACTTCAATGTTCACAATGAAAGGGACAGATAAGCGCCACAGTGGGACTTCTGGTTTCTATAAGATGACAAGAAAGCTTATGTGGAAAACCTCTATGAAACAAATTCCCTGAAAATGTGAATTAAAACAAAAACAACTGATGCATATCTGGATTCCTGGGGCGGGGGGCGGGGGAAGAAAAGTTCTAGACATCAAGGTCAAAGAGTCCTGAGTGTAGAGTTTACACTAAGGCAGCCCTGGTGTAAGAGGGCTGTGGGGTAATTAGAGCTCATTCCTGGATTGAATTTTAATCTTTTCAGGGGATAGGGGTTGAGGATTTGGAATAGACGCCTCGCCTAAAGTCTTTTCTTGAAAGATCTTCACCATCCTCATCATTTTCCTGTCATGGGGACAAGGAGTTGACACTGTTAACTGAAAGCAACAGAGCAGAGGTTTATGGTTAATGGCTAAGAGTGCTCATGGTTTCAGGTGCTTCAGCCTATAGTTGGCTTAGGTAAGGTAGAAACAGCATGGCGGAAGCCGCAGCAGAAGAAAGCTGCTCCTTTCAGCTGTCATGATGTATGGGAAGCAGAGTACAAAGACAGCCAGGCACAGTAACACATCCTTGTGTGTCACACTCCCAGGAACCTGTCTCCTCTAACAAGGTCCCACTTCCTTCTAGCATGTTCAGGGGGTCCATGAAATGGTGTTTCCATTGTTCAGTCATCTTCCAAACACATAAGACTTAGGGGGATCATTGTAGATCACAACATGCACTCTTCATAGAAAGTGAAAAAAATGATTCAATGGCCCTGTAATTTGGGGTAGGGGGAGTGTTAAATAAGAAATTGGTTCCTTAGATTTGCACTAGCCACAGGTTAAAATAAAAATTCACATGATTTCAAAAAATATTCCAATTGAATAACAAATATAAATGTTGTTTTTGAGCCAGCTTGTGGCAGAAACAAATGTGAAATTACCTTGAGGAGACATTGTAATGGTGATGTCACTATTCAGTGCTCCAACCAAATACCATGAGCCCATTCTCACCTTTTTGTTTGTTTCTATTCCTTGAAAGTAGGGATGGATTCACCCTGGTATCTGCTTTTCCATCCAACAGTCAGCATCTTTTGCAGAAAACTGTCCTCTCCTCCGAGACACATCACCCACTTTTCATCAGCTCCCCAGCCTCAGGTTTAGCACCCCCAAGGCATAGCCCACACTCCAGAGTCCCCTGCAGGACCAGCAGAAGTCACTTCCCTGGGATTTTGCCTAAGATCGCTCCCTGGCTTTCCTTTCACCCTTTCTTTGTCTTCCCTGGCCTCTTCCTTATCAGTTGCCCCCAGAGCACCACAACAAACCTTCGCCTCCCAGGTAAGCTTCTAAGATTTGAGACCTGGTATACTCCCATAGTATTCTCCAAAACAAGCATCTCCAACGACAAAATCTGTACAATAAATTAATTAATTAAAACAAATTAAAGACCACACACACTTCACAAGGAAAACTCCTTCTGAGCGTCTGAGAACGATCTGCAGAACACCAACAGATGCTCTGTTGGAACAAACAACTTCACACAGAAAAGCAACCTGACAGAACACACACATCTAGGAAATTATCCAGGAGGCAGATGGAAAGAGCTAAAAATGGAAAGCATGACAGAGCTTGAGATTCAAAGACAGAGTAAGAGTTGACACAGGTGTAATAGGAGTTACCAAGAAAAGAGTGGAAAACTGGGGAGGGGAATAGTCAAATGAATAGGCTCCAGTATTTTGAAGAAGGTATAAAAGGCAAGAAGGAGCACAATGTCTATATATGGTAAATAAACATTAAGTGCATATTAAAAAGGCATCGCACAACAGAAAAAGGGAAAGCACATCCTAAAAGCAATCAGATAGAAAAGACAGATGACTTACAAAGAAACAAGG